>JAMZAV010001522.1:0-197548 GCA_024449915.1 Sweltsa coloradensis | reverse complement strand
ACTTTTTAAATTATGACTCTACCTAGGGCTTACTTTTCAACTTTTCTTTCACAGGTAGGCCTACCACTACTACATCACATACCTAATGTCCATGTAAAATATGAACCTTGTAGCCCTACCTGTTTGGTCAGAATCGGCGAAATATCGCATTAAAAATAGGGAAAAATCGTAAAGTACGATTTCTTTTGGGAAATATTTCTTCGATTATGGGCTACCCAAAAATGTGGCAGGTCTAATTTCAGAGATTTCGAAGGTCCCCCCAATTTTCATCAAAATCGCATACCTATGCGGTTTGCCCGTTAAAGAGCGCGAACAAACAGACAAAAAACTAACAAAACAAACACCCAAGCTACTTTTCTTGGGGTAACGTAAGGGGGGAAAAAAAACGAAAGTGAAATTGAAGTCATAGGCCTATAAAATGAATACCTACCTAATAAAATAGAACGTGCATTTGTGTGAATCAAGATCTTTTTATCTTTTTTTCAACTCAATTCAATTCAATTTATTTCCATTTTATCATATTGTACATATAGGTCATACATTGTAGGAGATATAATATACATTGCATTGTTATATCATGTCATAATTGGTTAGTGTAACTGGAAGTTGCTAGGTTTATTGACACTTATTGGTAATTGATCGAGCAACTACCCACAGAAGATCAGACTTGTGGGTGGGTAGTAGTTACTCTGGTAATGGACTAATATAACTAATAATAATAAGTATTGTAATTTACCATGATATAAACAGTGGCGGTATAAATAACACTACCTATGTTACATGTTACCTTAAGTTACATTTATGAGCTATATAGATAATATTACCTAACTCAACAGCAACAGTAAGTCTATTATAAGATTTTTGAAACGTATTTTATTTTATTTTTATTATTTATAACTATTATTTCTACATTTTTTTTTCTTTTTTTAATATATAAATATATTTATTAACCGTAGGTCCATAAAATATATATGAAAAAATATATTAATAAAATTATAAATGCATAGGTACATATATTTTATTATTTATCTTATGGCCTATTTGTATTTTATTTTATCGTGGTAGTTTTTAGTTTTTACTTTTATTTATTTTTGTAGACATACCTGTTTATGTTTTGTAGTTTTGCCATACATACCTACACATAAAGTAAAAAGTTAAAAACGCTTTATTAATAAATAGCTAATTATGTATAATTTAGTGTTTATATATTTTTTTTGTTTGCAACGTACATTGAACAAAAATCAATGTCTTCTGCATTTTACTTAAGAGTTAGTTCTGTGTGTACCAACCAGTTTTTCTAGATAGTTATTGTTAATTGTGTTATCAATTAGCCTAGGCTAGACCCTAGGTAAGCTATTTGTTGATTTTGTTTCCCTGTTGCCCATGATTCTGTCAGTGGCAGATTTTCTTATCCCTACTTTCCTCATCAGCCTTAAATTAATTGGGCATTCATCCTTCATCCTTCTCATGGCAACACTTTTTTACCGGACAAGATATTCCCACGACATTGTAGGGCAACCTTTAATTGATAGTTTGGCTCGTTGGTCTTGTGTGTGGCTCGTTGGTCTTGTGGTTAGCGTATCTGCTTCCAATGCAGAAGGTCCAGGGTTCGATTCCCGTCAAAGTCAAAAGTTTTTTAACTTCTGATTTGGACTTAAGTCCATCAGTTCTTGTCTTAGGAGTTTGTAAACGGTGACTTTGGAGCCGTCCTAGCAACGAAGCACATAATAAATTTCAGAGTTGTTCTGAATCGGCTTTGTTGATTCTGGCGTTGATTCGCGGGTGTTCGCACTGTCCATACCACTGATTGCTATATTTCCTATTAAAAATATCGATCTTTGGTTGGTTATCGCTCAGTCGTGGGATTGCGTCGGGGCCTGCAGGGTTGGCTTGGTCGCTTTGATTTAAAGTCCCCCACTGAAAATCATTATATAACTGAGTGGGTAGACTCTAATAAAATTTATTTATTTATTTAAGAGATTAATTAAATTTACTGTCTAGTATCTGCCCAATGCAGCCCGTAGATTTTCTAGGGGGTAGTAGCTCGGGGCTTTTCTTTTCAAAATTTTATATCTCTAACGCAAGATCGAGATTTCAGAAAGCCTACCCATATCTAGTTGGGGTCTAGCCTAGGCCTACCACTGGTAACCGACAGACCCATTAGTTGACCTACTTTATTTTGTGTGCAGTTTGTTCACCAGGCTAAAGGGTGAGGACCGGTGATTAGTAGGGATGCACACAATAATGGATATAATTTCGATTCTCGATAACGATAACCAAAATTCATTATTATCGATTATCGAAATATCAAATAATTGGTCAATGGTGGCACTAACTAAACTCTAAAGACGGTGATTATCTCTCGTTGTGCCATGCAATGGCTGGGCTGATGATGTCACACTCGAGATTTATGTTTGAAAATGAGCTACCTACGGATGCCGAACACATGACATCGAAGGCAGCCAGGCAGTAAACAGAACGCAATTATATTGTTTTCACTTATACTTGCCACACTTGTGGTTCCACTAAAAGGTCAGAACAGGTTGGTGATATCGATGTTATCAATAGGCCTAATATTGTGTGGCCGGGCAGCCTGTTAGGCCTGCCACACCCAAATTTTTGCATTAATATTTGCATACGCAAGTAGCCAAAGTGGACCATAAAGCTAAAGAATCTTAATAAAATGATATAGCAAGTGTTTTCAGTGCCTAGTAAATAGACCTATGGTCTACATAAATGGCCTACTAGGGGGCTGTAGGCGATTGACAAGGTGGTTTGTCAATCGGGTTTTTTTTACATAGTTTTCGGGAGTGCGAGCTCTGCCTGTAGGGTGGCTCAGACGGTCGATTCGGGGATCGTTCGTTCAGGCGATGACCGAGAAAATCAATAGTCACGTGACTTTGGAATGCGGCCGGGCCAGCAAGCCAAGACCAGGGAGCCAGTGCCTCTTGGAAAGTAACGCCAACAGGTGGAATCGAGTAGGCCGTGATTTGATGAACGCTGCCGTCCCATTGGCTTAGGGCCATCGGCGGGCACTAGAATTTTGAATTTACGGCGACCCAACACACCCGCGCCTGCGAGATGCGCGATATCCGCCTAGAATGCGGAGGGGCGCATGCGCAAGGACCGGTGCTACGGGGTCTGTTCGTCCACTTGGCCCAGAGGAAGAACCAAAGCGGGATCATCTTGTGAATTAGTGCGAGATAAAGTAGTTTTTACCGTACCGGGAGTGTATTGGAAGAACGATGGAGTCCGAAACCCACATCAGGACGACGACGAGAAGCGTCGCCGACCAAAAAGGCAACTAGATAACTCATATTACACTTCCTTTTTCGATATACGTACTGAGAGTGCAGAGCATCCTTGGCCCAGCCATGCTGTGCTAGGCGCCATTTTTCCTATCCTCTCATGTACGAGACGAACCAAGCCTGATAATGGATATCCACACTGATATTTGGCCTATTTCTTCCTGTTTTTCCTAACATAACCATACATTTTCCTTGTTTGACGAATAACCTTTTCCTTGCTCGAACTATAACAGTTCTAACCTCCTCAGTCAACACGTGATGCTGGTGAGATCTAAGCCTTCGGCGCATTCAGATAGCAGTAGTCTGGTATTGTGCGTGTATCACTACCACGTACCCCTCCCCATCGCTTCGTCGAATATCCCACGTCGTTCCTGAAGGAAACTCAGGACCAAGACGTCTGGAATTGGACGGAACGGAACGCACGGAACGCGAACCTGAAGCGTACGCGCACGGCGTCGTTGGACAGGGCCAGCCTGAGAGAGTGTTGAGTAGAAAACAAACCTATTTATGTCATAAGGAAACCTGTATGTTTATGTAATTTTGTCATGTTTATTTGAAATTCTAAACAACTTTAATGGGGGAAATTGGATCCAATCATTTTTTCTTATTTTTTTTTATTCTCAACTTGCCATATTTGTATCATGTTTGCCAACTAATAGTCAATAATACAACGTTGAATTCATAACTTCCAGAAACTAGTGAGTCGAGTCAGTAATTGTAAGCATCCTTTTGTTCCATTCATAACCTAGCATGTTGACGCATCACGTCGAATCGCCATCAAATCACCCAATGCATGCTCTAGTTAATTGCATATACTGTAAGACTGTAACTAAGCCCGTGAGGTCCAAGGAGCTGGGTACCGGCCGAGCATCGCCGCCTGGAGGCGACACCCTTCATCGCAGCGCCAGGGTAAGGTTTGGGACCCGTGCACTCCGTGTGCATAGATTTCAAACGGCGTCGTTGAGCTACTTTCAGGTGTCATTACTGAATCAGTTGGACGAGAGTTCGCGGTGTTTAACTTTTATCTTTGCACAAGTTATCGTGAGTGAGTTGGTTAGAGAGCCACTTTTTTGATTGTTTTTTGTTTTTTTTTTGTAATTATGCGGACGTAGATCTTGTTTTGGGACTTTCGAGTTCGGAACCAGCCTACAAGTCACAATTGGGGGCCCAGAACGCGGGGCATTTAAGTCAGGTGTACCTCAGTCGAGTGGGCTTAGTGGACTCAGAAAGTCACAATTGGACCCTACAGTCACAATTGATTCGATAATGACGTAACCATTTTGATAATCGATAATGAAAAAGTTATCGATGTGCATCCCTAGTGATTAGTAGCCTAACTATTGTAGCCTACACTTCCTTCCCTAGATGCGGCCCAATGGTTCTCGATGCACTGATCAAAATCAAGAACGAGATGGATCCCACGCTGACGTTCCGTCGATCATGTCGCGAGGGAATCTGTGGCTCGTGCGCGATGAACATTGGCGGAGTCAACACTCTGGCATGTATCTGGTGAGTACGGCAATGCAAGCCTATACCTGTGTACCTACCTACACACTAGTGCAGGGGCTGGTAACTTTTGTTGTCTTGGGAGCCAATTTTATAGAAAATTTGAAAGTGATTGCTATTTGGAGCTATAGGCCTAGTAGGATGGGCCTAATTGAATAATAGGTACCTACATCAACATAGATAATTTTTATAGGGTAGGTACAATAATTAATGAACGACATAGCCTAATAGTTTTAAATTTTTATGTTTAGTGAACAGTTTAAGCAATGTTAATTTTGTGGTTGAATTTTTTAAACGATAATTTTAAAATGTGGTTTGTATGTGGACACTTTTAACTTTTAACTTATGCCTGATGATGAGTGATGATTGTTAAAACAATTAATGCTTTAAAACACGTGTGACGCACAAACAGGTAGAACCTGCACAGCTCGTGTCTTCTTCCGCAGTTCAGCACAGTATTTTTTGTATATTTCTTCATTTGAAAACTGTTCTATGACACTTCAAATAATATCACTCAATGTTACTTTTTTATTGGAAGAAAACTTCACATATTACACAGTGGAAAACCAGTAACCACTACATTCTACAATCAATAACACCAAATTTGTCAGTCCAATCACTATTAATACAAACTATTTTCATCAGATATTTCCCGTTTATTTGCGTCGCTCATGTTGACAGCTGCAGGTTGACTTTGGATTTTAGAGAATTTTCTTAACAAAACTAGCTAAAGAGCCAGGCTCGACCCACTCAGGAGCCGCAGCTTCCCGACCCCTGCATTAGTGGGTTTTGGCCGAGCAAGGACATGCATAATATGCAGCTCACATGGGTCAACCAGTGACAGATACTATCATCATCATGGGGGGGGGCGTCACCCCACCGCCCCCCCCATGATTATGTCCTAGATCCGCCACTGAGGTCAACAGCCCACGAGTCTCCCATTTTGATTGCATAAACCAGTTATTATCCCCGCACTGGTGACTTGAACAAAGCAAAAGCGAGAGGTAGATAGATCGGCATACCTTTCATTGACCTTGTTAAACTAGCTACGGCTCGCTGCTTAATGTCATAAAGACGCCGCCGCACTACCTCCCTGAGCGACTGACTGACTCACTTCATTCATCACACTCGATTGTACGGCGCGACGAGATTTTGGCCGGCCCGGCGGCTGGCCGCACACAGCATAGGGACTAGGGACACACACACGTTTGTTATTTTTGTAGAAGCAGTAAACGTGTAAACGCATTAAAATGTGTACTTGTTTACACATGTACACTATCCCCATCCCTACCGTGGTCCTACTGGATTTCCAAAGCAGAACCCCTTTTGTCAATTGAGGTAGGCCTACTACTCAATTGGCAATTGCAATTATTGCTTCCAATGTCCATTTAATAAATTAGTAGGGTAGGCTATGAAAATGTGAAAATATGTAGCTAGGCCTCATTAATATCCTACTGGATTTGCAAGAGAGACCCCTTCCCCTATTGCCCAATTAACTCAATTGTCAATTGCAACTGATTACAATGTTTATTTCATAAACTATTACTGCTATAAAATGTGAAAATATTCAGCTAGGCCTAATCTAAACAAAAAAAATAGCCATAAAAATAGCTGGGACCTACTGATTATTCTTCACCTATTCAAAGTTTATAACACATATGTTCAAGCTGCCTAAAGTCCAATGCTTTATAAAAGCCCTCCCCCATAAGACAGGGCTAGAGGTGAGACTGATCAGATACATCCGTGTTCTTGTTTGTCTTGCGTGCAGTAAGATCGACGGCAACCTGGCCAAGCCCAGCACTGATCTATCCCCTGCCTCACATGTACCCCCCTCCCCTCCCCCCATAAGACAGGGCTAGAGGTGAGACTGATCAGATACATCCGTGTCTTGTTTGTCTTGCGTGCAGTAAGATCGACAGCAACCTGGCCTCCAAGTAGGCCTGGGCCCCTGGGCAAATACTGTAATAGGTAAGAGCCTCTAGAGCAAGGGTGGACAAATTCACCAAAGAGTCACTACGTATATCACAGCACTAAATCCGAATTGACTAAAGTCGGTTCGAGTTCAATTGGGTTTGAGTCTCTTGATATACACACTCGATTCGCATTGAAGTCAATCCACTTTCCAAAGTGGACTGACATGAGTAAAGTAAATTGCTTGATATACAGTTCAATACGCATTCAATACGGATTGAAAACTGCCTTAGAGATTTAGATTTCAGTGAATACCATTATTAGGCAGGGGGTGTTTATTACATGTTTACGCATGTTTACAATAAAATGGCGTCTTGGAGGCTTTAATGAAGACATTAGGCTTTATATTTACGTAGCTGTAGGTAGAGATACGAGTACATAGTATTTTCAAGTGTTATTCATAGAATCTTGTAGCATCAATTTAAACTGCCACAACACAACTTCAATTCGAATCGAAATAGGATTGAGGAAGTCGTTTCGAATGTCCGTGATATACACTTCAAGTCAAACCGAATTGAACTCAAACCGAATTCAGTCAATTCGGATTGACTGCTGTGGTATACGTAGTGACTTAGGGGCCAGCACCTTCGCGGTACAGCTGGGGGGGTCTGGGGCGAAGCCCCAGCTGCCGAGGCAAATTCGTCGAAGGCGAATTTTTTTTCGGGCATTGCATAACGTTCGACTGCCTAAAACGCGATTTAAAGCGAATTTGCACCAATAATAACTTGTGGAAGTAGCTAGCCAATGTTGCATCAAGAAAAACACTCGCCAATATGCTGCAAGGTGCTTGTTTTATTACTAGGAAAACGCTTAAGTCCCGCCGCGTTGTTGGATGAGCGTAATTGGTGCACTAAGTTACCGGTACCATGTGTTACGCGGATTTTTACTGTTGTTCTGTGAAAAATCATTAATTAGTCGAAGATTGTTTTTAAATAAATGAAATTAAATAAAAAATTAACTTTATTTTTTTAATTAATCGTAATTTTTAAAAAAAAAAAAAAAAATCGTAAAAATGAAATTTTCATAAGAAATAGTTAGGCTAGGCCTATTCGATTGCGCTCAAATTTTACACAAATATATTAATTCATAAAATTAAGGTTCTGTGAAAAAATCATTACAATAGGATAAAGCATGTAGGCCTAGGTGTTATAAGTCAAAGAATTGTTTTAAAAATGAAAAAAACCGTAAAATTTTGATTTTCATGAGAAATAATTTTTCCATTACCTACGCTCAAATTTCACACGAATATCTTAATTCATAAAATTAAGGTTCTGTGAAAAAATCATTAAAATCGGATAAAACATGTAGGTGTTATAAGTCGAAGAAATTTAAAAAAAAATCGCTCAAAAACGTGGCAGTTCTAAGTTCAGAGATTTCGAAGGCCTCCATAAAATTTCATCACAATCGGAGTATCGGTTTAGCCGGAATCGTGTTAACAGACACACAAAAATACAAAAAGAAAGAAAGAAGAAGAAAAAAAAAAAACATTCCGGATTTTTTTTCCATGTAGTGAAAGGGGAATCTTCGCTTTGCTCGCTACGCTCATCCAAATACTAATTTTTATTTTAGGATGCACTGGTAGTCGATATCAGTTAGGCTAGTGGTAGTCTGTCGGTGACCTTGCACATGTCTCTGTCCTTTGGTTTCAAAATACCAGTGTTCCACAGATTTTGTTGGATCAAAATTATTAACAAGATCTGGACCATTCCATAAATTAAAAAATTAAAAAAAAAAAAAAAAAATTCTTTTTGATGATTTAGGGGCCAGCATGAAATTTTTACTCGCCCGGGCGGGGCGGCGAGCGGTAATTGTCCACCCTGCTCTAGAGGCCTAGGCCTACTATAGCCGCGACGGGTAGACCCTATAGGCCTAGCGCCTAGGGTCAGATACCCAATGACCGAACCCCCCTAAAACGTCGGATCAGCCGAACACCCTCTCGCCTCCCGCCTTTGTGACCAGATAGCGATTTGTTGAAATGTTCTACAAAAGTTTGGTTTAGGCCTATGTCAAATTGTTAATCACTTGTTCCTGAACAGATATATAGTCTCCAAATTGATATCCGCCGGCTAAAAGACGAGATAATAACATCGGAATAATAAGTTCTCCATTTTCTTGATTTCGTCACTTTTCAACTTTTGACGGGTAAGCAACTTTCTGAAAAACCACGATCTATGGAAACGGTGTAAAACCTATTAAAATGTCAAAGGGAAGGGAGACATCATTTTGAGTGTTTTATTGTTGTGGCTACAATATTAACACAACATGTTAACAACATGTTATCATGTTTTTTACTTGCAGGAATGCCTTAATTATACCAAAACAGCTGACGTTCGGCTATTGGGCCGCGTTCGTTAAATCCGATCAGTCGCTCCGCCGCCATTGAAACTCCATGTTAATCCTGAAAATTCATTTTGGCTGGATTGAAATTCAATAGCAATTAGACTAGGGCCTATTAAACTTTCATAAAAGTTAAACACATGAATAAATAAAATGGAACCCTGTTGTTAGTTTCACACGTTGCATTTTAGCTTTTATTTGTAAATTACGTAATTTTCGGCCGTGATGTCGCCATCTTGAGCCGTTCGGCTTGGGATGCGTTGGGTGTTCGGCTATTGGTCCCGTAGCTTTTCTGAAAGTACTTCGACTTTCGAGTTTGATTATCGACTACACAGAGCATTTATGATTGGCCGAGATGTTTTAAATCAACCAATGAGGTATAAGGAAGCCTACAAACCAAACCCCAGTCGCCTGACGTCATAATTGAATGTAAATAGAAGTGTTTGTAGACACGGCGGTACGATTTTCTGCTAAAGGTGTTCGCTCATTGGGTACTTGACCCTAGCCCTACCTAGGCTTTGTGTATTTAATATTAGAATTAGTAGTTTTTAGGAGCACTTTAACAGCTAAGATTATTGCGCCTCCAAGATAAAACAATTTCTGTAGGTAAGTGTGAGTTATCACCATGTATAGGCCCTACTTCTTTCCAAAGGGGAGGAACGTAAGGGGCGACAGCCGCGATGCGGGGGGACAAGGGCCAGCGGTAAACCTGTAGTAGAGCGGACGTTGGGTATGGCTTAAGGCCGATGCACAATTGCCCGATAACGAAAACGGGAACAAGAACGGGAAGACGCTAACGTTAAGAGCTTCGATGCACAATAGCCCGTGAAGCAAGCCGACGGGAACAAATCAACAAATAAGTGTGTTAATTATATTTTGTTATTCCGCTAATGTGTATTTAATTTATTTTGCATATTACTCGCGTATAAACCATCAATCAGCTTATAAAATAGTTTTAGGACGTTCACATCTTGATTCCGATTGGTTCCAGTACCGGTAACGTATGGAACGGGAACGTTACGGAAAGTTAAAACTTTGTGATGTTCCCGTTGTCGTTGCCGGGATACGGGAACGACCGGCAACGGGAAGCTTTATTGTGCATCGTGTCGTAAGTTACAGTGTGATTCAACTTTCTTCCCGTTATCGTTAACGTTAACGGTAACGTTATCGTTACCGGGCAATTGTGCATCGGCCTTAATACTCCACCTACAAAACCTTTAACGTCGCTATTTTAATTATAAGGACTTTCAACGAAAAGTACTTGAACGCTTAAAAAAGCGACGTTAAAGGTTTAGAAGGTAGGCCTACTTTAGATTTAAAAACAGCAACGTTAAAGGTTTTGTAGGTGGAGTATTAGCCGCTATAATACCCACGTCCGCTCTACTACAGGTTTACCGGGCCAGCCACAAGCGTATAGGGAGGGCAGGGTTTCCCCCACGTTGTGGTCGTCTTCGTCTGTGTCATCATCCGTCCGTATTGGCATTGTCATCGCCGTCGGGGGGTAGTCAAAGGGGAAGGGAAATTTCCCCGATGACATCCCAGAGCTCGCCATTTAATGGTCATTTAATCAGTCAGAAAGTCAGGTGTGAAAATTGAATAAAAATTTTGTGTGTTAGAAAAAATTAGCAGGCTGAATGCACCAAATAATGTAATTTTTGGGCAGTCGATACTCGAAACTAGAAACCCCCCAAAAGGAATTGGAACGCTAACGTCCTGACGAGATTGATCATGTTACATCCGCCATATATATTATCACCTTTAGGCCTAATGTCGAGTAGTAATAAAGAAAAACGTATTCCGTAAATATTTATAGGCCTATTATTAGTATAATTAATATACCGGTATTAATAAAATTGCTTTATAGAGGATTCCAGCCCCCCCCCCCCCCCCTGCGATGCCCTTGGCTTTTACCTATTCTTTTCACCTGTTTAGTTCTTTTGGCACATATTAATACTTCAACTGTGTTTTCTAGAGTGGTGTTTAAACACATTGGTACCATACACCTATTATAAAGCGTCATTTCTTTTAAAATCAATCAAAAGGATCATTGAGAAACGATAGTACGAATGACAGGTGAGGCAACAGCTGTCTGCTAGCTTGTGTTTGACCCACGCCAACTGGATGGTAGAATATCTGCCATTAATATCTAGACAGCAGTGGGGTGCGCTCAGACTGCTACCCCGCTTCAAGTACCCTTATCCGCCTTTTGCCTTTCAATTTGTCTAACTTTATAAAATTTATAAAGTGCCATTTAATGTCATGTTCTCTTGTTGTCTTTCATGTACTGTTAATCTTGTAAATCTGTAATCACTGTGTCAGGCTCAGAGGGCCACACTTGCCCTGCATTAGCCTTCCTGCCCTATGGTCAGGTAAAATTCAATAAATTAGGGAAACGCCAAAATCGTTGTTAGACGAGTGAGTGAGCCATGTGTTGAGTACCCGGTAACATTTCTTTTCTTCCCCTTACCTTAGGCCTCCCTAGCCTATCATAGGCTACAGTGGAGCATTTTGGCCTAGGGCTATGGCCTAAACTTTTACACAACTTCCGGACCAACAATCTACCATTAAGTAAGACCCGGGAGTCACACGGAATATTCAGTTGAAGACTGCCAACACAACAGCACACCCCCGGCACAGTGATTTCCACCCAAAAACCTATTATTTATACGAATATAATTATCAAACTTAAATGAAAATGTTTCCGGGTACTCACCACATGACTCGCTCACTCGTCTAACTACGACTTTGGCGTTTCCCTAGTCTAGTTGGCTAAAGCGCCCTTGTAGGCGAAATGTGGGAGATTTGGGTTCAATCCCCTGGTCGGGAAAGATTTTGTAATTTCTAGATTGTATTTAAAAAATTATTAAACATGTTTTGAAATGCATATAACGCAGTGTAGTCCATCATTTGTGGCAATAGGGCCTACTATGGTAGCCTAAACATAGCCAGTACGAAATACGTGAAAATATTGCAAGGTTTACTCAATCTACGAGCGGAATTTGGGGGTACCTTGACGTCCAACATTCGACAGACCTTGCATGGGCACGGCATTACACGGCCAGGCGAAAACAAACAAAAAATATCTTTTAAAAATCTAAAACATTGTCGTTAAAATAATTTCTAAACATTGGAAGTCTATTTTTCAGTTTATCATTTCTTGTAGGTTTAAATCGCAATGAATCTTGCTGATTTTGTTAGCAGTTCTCAATAAACTCGTACCGGATGTCTGTTTAAAATTTCAGCACAATCTGTTCAGCGATTCGGCTGATTTTCAACGTACACACACACACACGTACGCAGAAAAACAATAAGGGCCGTTTAAGTCGAATGAAAATCACTACGTTCGCTAAAGCTCACATCGTTCAAATAGTGGGGTGCGCCTTTGAGTCTGCGCTAAACTGCGTATCGCTATCGTACGTCACACAACTTTCGTGTTGTCTTTTGTCGGGAAGCCAGATTCAAATTTTCGACGTTAAATATTGAGAAAAGTATTAACATTCGACAAAAAAAAAATGGTTTCTTATTTTTTTTTTTTTAATTTTAACATACATTTGATTTCTGGAATGAAGGCTAGTTCCCTATTGAAGCAAGTTTTTTTGTTCAGAGGTTGGTAACATTGTGTATGACATGCACATTATCTAACCGCAGAAGCTGTAAGCTGTAACTACTTAGGGCCTACACATTCACTATAGGCCTAATAGTCTGGACCAAACTATCAGAGATTCAAAACAAAATTAAACTTCACATTACAGAAGCTAAAGGGGCGTTTCCAATTAACCCATGTTTCCAATTAGGCCTACCTACATTCCTCCTAAATTATTGGATGAGCGTAGCGAGCGAAGCAAAGATTTCATTCTACCACACTGGAGAAAAAATTCCGGAATGTTTTTTTTTCTTTTTTTCTTTTTTTTGTATTTTTGTCTGTTCTGTGAACACGATTCTGGCTAAAACCGATACTCCGATGGCGATGAAATTTTATGGAGGACCTTCGAAATCTCTAAACTTAGAACTGCACCGTACAAAAAATCGATCAAAAAAAAATTTCTTTTGAAAATCGTAAATTTTAAGATTTTTTTTGTTTTTCTTTTTTGATTTTGTTTGTATTTTTTTTATGTTTGTTAACACGATTCCTACTAAACCGATACTCCAATTACGATGACATTTTCGGGAGACCTTTGAAATCTTTAAACTTAGAACTGCCACGTTTTTGAGCGCAATCGAAAAATTATTTCTCATGAAAATCGCAATTTTATGATTTTTTTTGTTTTTCTGTTTTTTTCTGTTTGTATTTTTTTTGTGTTTGTTAACACGATTCCGGCTAAACTGATACTCCAATTGCGATGAAATTTTCTGGAGACCTTCGAATCTCTGAACTTAGACCTGCCACATTTTTTGGTACAATCGAAGAAATATTTCTCATGAATGTCGCACTTTTACGATTTTTTTTGATATTTAGTGCGATATTTTCATGACATTAGGGCCGATTCTGACCAGACGAGTGGGCTACAACGTTCATATTTTTTTTCGTTTTTATTTCAAGGGTGAGAAAACACAAAACATGGAAGATATGATAGAGCTAAGGAAAAGACAGCAAACTAAGAAGGCCATACTCGTGAGCAAAAAGAGGGCATTAGAAGAATTTGTAGAAAATATTGATTACCAAAGGACGGGAAAAGGGCACATACATTCTTCTCTAAATTAAATAACCCAAAAAAAAAGATCAAACAAAAATGAGTTATTAGTACAAAAATGGAGAAGAAATACACGATGATAAGAGGAAAGCAGAAGTGATATGTGAATTTCAAGCTAAACAAGCAAAACCAAAGAAAAATAACACACTAAAGTAGAATTCCAAAAATTTGTAGATGACATAAAAGACCCATATAACTCACCTTTCATAATGAGCGAATTGGAAGAAGCACTAGAAGGCTTAAAATTAAAAAATCACCGGGAGTCGACCTGATATACCCGGAATTTCTAAAGAACCTTGGTAAGGAAGGTAAAAGTGCAATACTAAATCTCTTTAATAACATCTGGAAATACAATATTCCCGATATATGGAGGAAAGCAGAGATAATACCACTGCTGAAAAATGGGAAGGATAGCTCAAAAGTCGAAAGCTACAGGCCAATAGCCTTAACATCGATGATGGCTAAAACAATAGAGCATATGGTCAACTATAGGCTAAAAACATTTTTAGAGTCGAATGAAGTGTTGGCAAAGGAGCAGGCAGGTTTTAGGCAGAACAGAGGGACACTAGACCAGGTGGCATACTTGCAGCAGGATATTAAGGAAGGGTTCAATAAGAAGTTATCTACATTGGTAGTTTATGTTGATTTTAAGACTGCATTTGATATAGTAGATAGAGAAATACTTTTAAAAAAGATGAAAAGAGATGGGAGTACCACACAACATTTACCAGATGGAGTAAAAACTTTCTAAGTCAGAGATATATAAGAGTAAGATTGTAACAACAAACCGATCACGGTATAGAAAAACCACGGCAGGAGTACCCACAAGGGGCAGTAACAAGCCCTACTTACTTCCTGATATATATAAACGACTTGGCGCAATATATACAGGAAAGAAGCGAGGTAGAGATCAAATTATTTGCGGACGATGTGGTGCTGTGGTATAGTGACAGAGACGTACAGAAAATGGAGTTAGAAATGAACAAGGCATTGCAAGCATTAGAAGAATGGACCAGGGAAAATGGGATGGTAGTGAATGAAACAAAACAGTATACAGTTATTGTACAACAGGAAGAACAATGCCCCAGTTTAACCTAAAATATACAGGAGTAAGCTTAAAATACGAAGAAGACCCAATCTATCTTGGTGTAATGATGGATAAGAAAATGACGATGTCTAGCCATATCGACAGAATGTGCCAATTAAGTAATAAAAGACTAGGCTTACTGAAAAGAGTATCAGGGGTTACGTGGGGAGCCAATGTCAATACGCTATCTACGACATACAAAACATACATACGTCCAGTGTTGGAATATGAAATGCCATGTTGATTAACACTTCAAAAACACACTTTTGGGCAAGCTCAACATTATCCAAAATAAAGCCCTGAGGATCATAACAGGAGGAGTGAAAACCCACCTATCACCCGCAATGGAAACAGTAGCTGAAGTCCCACCACTGGAAGCAAGGAGAAATGTAGCAGCTGGAAGCCTGTACGAAAAAATGGTTCGCTTAGATGTAGATTATTGGGACAGAGATCCCCAAGAAGGCCTTAAAACACAAAAAACATTCATAACTGAAGCTAGGAATGTAGTGGGAAAGTTAATGGGGGAAGTGATAACTGAAAACAGACAAGAAATAGGAAGGCCAAACATTCATATGTCATCATTGGAAATAAACCATCAACTAAACATTGAAGGAATTCAAGAGAAAGAAGAACTATCAAGAGGAGCATATGAGAAGTCTGGCACTAAGATTTATTCACAAAGAATACCCAGAGAAGGAGTGGCTGCATATATACACTGATGGATCAGCAACACCAGGAGAAGGGAATGCAGGTGCAGGAATACACAGTAGAGAGTTTGAGGAATCATTCCCAGCAGGATCAAATGGTAGTAACTTTGATGGGGAGATGAGAGCAATAAGCAAAGCGTTGGAGAAGATTGAATACTTTAGAGAAAGGAAGGTGGTGATACTAACAGACTCAAGAGCATCTATCCAGGCTATAGTGAGTAGAGAAGAAACAGAAGCAGAAATAAGAACTGCAAGATAAGAATCCTGAGGTTGATGAATGCAGGTAACACAGTTATGCTACAATGGATACCGGCACACTGCGGCATAAACGGAAACGAGAAGGCTGATTTCCTCGCTAAAATTGGGAAGTAAAACCAAGCAATTCATAAACAAACATTTCATACAGATCAGCTAAATCCCATCTGAAATCAGCCAGCAACTCGGAGGTAAAGAAAGCATGGAAGGAGAAAGGCAAGAATAAAATGTGGAGTGAGCTAGTTAAAACAAGGAAAGGAGGAAATGAGAGGACAAACCATTATAAAAGAAGAACTACAACAGCACAGTTTAGACTAGATTCCGGCATGACTTGCTAGCAAAGCACTTACACAGAATAGGTGTGATGGAGAGCAGCATGTGTAAGCTCTGTGGTGAAGGAATACAGGACAGACATCATCTATTTAGATGCGCTACATTGAAAGGACACTATGGGGAAATGCCAGGGGTATGGACAGGAGGGAACAGGAGTCCTATCTTTACTGGTTGTCAAGACACATGATGACATAAATATGTCGATGTGGGCATAAGAGAAGAAGAAGAAGAAGATATTTTACATGGACATTAAGGTAATGGTGATGTATTGCTTTCTGAAAGAAAATTTGAAAATGTTAGCTAGAATCCATGGAATAATGGTTTTAATAGGCCTATGAGTTTTTTTAGGTTTATTGTAACAATTAACAAGTAGCAATAGAAACTTGACAACAATCACCTACAATGCATTTAAAAAGCACTTGCAAAGGAAAAGTGGTCCTGCGCAAACTAAAAACTTACAAAAACGCTCATCCATCAACGCGGCGGGACTTAAGCGTTTTCCTAGTGAACAAATAATAGGTGAGCGCAAGAACATGGAGCACCAAAACGTCAAAACATCAAATTTAAACAGGTAGCAGCATCTGAGCATGGGCCTATAGTTGAATTTGAATTTGTGTGTATAAATTGGACAGGGCCTAGTATCCCCAAACAATGTTTAGGCTGGTATAGTCTGCTAAATGCTGTCTGACAAAATTTCAATGGATAATTAAATACATTACTAACACAGTTTCTAAGTTTTGATTAAATCAATTATTTTATTTTACCCGGGTAATACATGACTTTGCATTCATTCGTGTAGGGGCAACTATTATATTCAAACAATCTTTGTATTTCAGAATGTCTGAGGGAGACAAGGAGACCGTCCTTATAACCAAGCCTGGGATCCTGGCATTGGGTAAAGGCTTGCCTACTGGGCCTAGCATTGACTCCTACTTCTCAGGTGAGACTGTTGTGCAGCTGTCGTGCGGCGCAGACCACTCAGCAGTTGTGTGTTCATCCGGTCGTGTCTACACCTTTGGGAAGAATCAATACAACGGATGGATAGAGAACGGAGCTGACACAGTTTCTGAACCAAGGCTTGTTGCCTCACTTGGCTCCTTTAAAGTTACCCAGGCAGCTTGTGGGGAACAATTTACCATGTTCCTGATTGATAAGGGTGAGCTTTATTCTTGTGGGAAGAATGACTATGGTCAGCTGGGTCTCGGTCACACCAATAGAAGCACCTCCCCGGTTCTGGTGAGCGACTGCCTCCCATCAAGAAGGTGGCTGCTGGGGGTTGCCACACAGTGGCTCTTGCTGACAGCGGTGAGGTCTGGGTGACTGGACACAATGGTGATGGCCAACTGGGCCTCAGTCAAACAAATAACCAAACTTCTTTTACTTGCGTGGCCAACCTCTCTGAGCCTATTATCGACATCTCATGTGGCTGGCAGCATACAACTCTTCTCACAGCTTCTCGGATCCTCTTGACAACTGGAAATAACCACAATGGTCAATTAGGATTAGGCAAAATTGAAAGTGTATCCACCTTTACACCCGTATCGGTGCCATCATCAGCCATAGCGGCTGTGTCCAGTGGGTCCCACCATGTTGTTGCTCTCGGAGAGGATGGGACGATCTGGTCCTGGGGTTATAATAAGTTTGGTAAATTTGGGAAACTGGAGACGAAATTCAGAGATCCATGCCCACAAAAAATAACCGGTCTAGAGAACCACAATATATCCGAGGTTATTGCTGGAATGCACCACACGGCCCTGTTAACACAAGAAGGTGACGTGCTGGTGTTGGGCAGAGGAAATTATGGTGAGCTTGGTCAGGGCGAGGTAACCTCTTGGTGCCAACTTTTCTTCCCAAGGCACCAGGCCTGGTTATTAAACAGGTGGTGTTTGCTATGACTTATTCTTTGCTGTTGGTTGTAGCAAAGCCATCTTCTGTACCAATGCCTCAGCATATTCAACGTGTGTGTGGAGCTGTTGTGAAGGATGACCAGGCAAGAAGCGGCATAACAGATTGGGAAAGAAGCATAATGAGGTTCTCTCGAGTGTCCTGTTTGCTTCAAGGTCATGAGTGCACCCCATACACCTTTGTCTCAATGGCCACAACTTGTGAAATGTTTGCCGGTCACACACTAAAATTACGGTGTGTCCCTTGTGCCAGAAGTCCTTTAGCAAAATCAGAAATATAGCTTTGGAGAGCCTGAGTTTGGAGATACAGCTACCCTGCGTAGATTGCCTGCAACGCATGCCGACTGGTGACTTGGAGAAGCACAGCGAAGTCTGCCCTGAGCGCCAGTACATCTGTCCTCTACAAAGGTCGTGCGGCTGGCGAGGTCGGCCCAACACGATGCTGGCTCACGTGTCCTCTGAGCACCCAGACCAGACGTGGCGCGACCTTCCACACCTGTTCCTTCACTTGACGACGGACGGAACTCTTCACACTGATGTCCTGGCTGCGCACAACCAAGTCTTCACTCTGCACCGCTCGTACAGCAAGACAACAGGGGAGTTTAAAGCCTTTGTGATGTTCATCGGCCCACCGGATAACGATGTTGAGT
This sequence comes from Sweltsa coloradensis, assembly GCA_024449915.1. Lineage (NCBI taxonomy): Eukaryota > Metazoa > Arthropoda > Insecta > Plecoptera > Chloroperlidae > Sweltsa > Sweltsa coloradensis. Next base: position 178,799 of record JAMZAV010001522.1, on the reverse strand, counting down.
TTAGGTTTGAATTATCATTCATAACTAATGATGTGGAAACAACCTTCCGGAGAAACACTTGTTCAGACGTCGAAAGCATTGAAGACGCGTTTCGGTCTTCAAACTCTGTTTTAATGAAGAGGGAATCTGTCGAGACATTTCTTCAAGACGGCCGTTTGGTGTGTCAAGCAGCCATCTTGAAAGTGGAACCTAGTGTTCGCTCCAATCGAATCAAGGAGTTGCTACTTACAATGAGCCTAACAGGTGGAGTAAGTCGTTGACATGAGTCATCACATAAGATCAAATGTATTTTGTTTGATGTCCAGCTGTGGGAGACAGTCAACATGCAGACATTTCTCAATTCATGCTACTACATTACATTCATATACTAATTACTATATACAGTGGTGTAGGTAATGGCAATTATGTCAAATAGTGGCATGCTTTTTGTGTTCGACTTTATGTTGTACTTTTGGTTTAGTTGTATTGTTTTGGCTGAAGTATTAGGAGCTTAAAATTAATTTTACAATTTCTGCAACAATAGGTTACTTTTATACAGTGGTTAATTTCAAAAATAATAAGTGGGCGGAAGCTCGACGCTGGGTCTATTGTTTTGGGAAAATGATGTTTCTGGTGCAATTGGAGATAGGGGGGGGGGGGGGTCTCAGCTAGTGCGGGTGTGTGGAAACATTCGCGTAGCCTTAGAACTTTTGGATTTTTCCCATTTCAAATGGTGGTATTTTACACATTATTGACAATAATGATTAATAATAATTTATTGTCAGTTTACAATTGAATCGGTTATTTGAGAAACCGAATAAGTCATGTAACCATTGTTCTGTGTAAAACGCAAAAAATTTGCATTTAATACCCTGAAGTCAAATTCTGCAGGTTTTTTTATGTAGTAATTTAGGTGTGGCATAGTTACATTGATTTTTGTTGATATTGATATTTATTAGCACCTAATTTTATAATTACGAGGGTGTAATTAGCATGGACTTATTTGGTTTCTCAATTAAATGGGGCAGGGATGTATAAAATTAGTAAAAATAAAGAAGTATCATAAGTTTGTATGATTCTCTATTATAGTAAACATAAAACTACATTTTTTTAATAAACTTTGTTTAATTAAAATTTCTCGGCAATGAGAGCCAATGACTAATTTTACTGAAAGTGACTTGTTCCATTTCTCAAATCAATACAATTTTTTTCTTCAGAACGTATGGACTGACTTATTCGGTTTCTCAACTCAAAGGGAAAATTGACACCCTGTAGCCTAATATACACAGGCATGGTTGAGAAATATTTTTTTTTTCTACTAATCGATAGGTCTTGAAATCATTTACACAATTTGGGTGACTTATTCGGTTTCTCAAAAACCGATTCAATTTACCTTGTTACTTCAAAATTTTCAGAACTACTCAAACAAGCCAGAACTGCCCTTTTTGTGATGTTCATTGGCATTGGCAGATATTTTGCAAAATAGGGGGGCGGGGGGCAAGACGAAACAAGTAACAACACTATGCCTATTTAGGGGTGGGGGGTGGAAAGGGGGGTGAGCGTATAGCCTCGCAAGGCGTTTTTTGTTTTGTACTCTATAGAACATTTTGGGATATTTAAACTAACAAAATTTGGAGTTTATTTTATGATTGATACCCTTTACAAAACAAACATTGCAAGCAGTAGCCTAGCATATCCAGGAGTTGGTAGGGGGCTGCCATAAAAAACTAATTTGGGTGTGCTGGAGTAAAGTTTCAGTTTCTGCCTATGGTTATTATGGCCAAAAGCGAAAAATTCATATTTGTCACTTTTAAATGCGGAAAAAACACTAATAATTAAATAATTAATTAAATAATTATTATTTTGGAAGAAGCTTTTACAACTCATACATCACATTTTTGGAAATAGTATTGTGTGTTACAACTTTATAATTGTATTGCCTTTACAATTTTGATAATTAAGTGGGCGGACGCTTCCGCCCCCAAATTTAACCACTGCTTTTATTTCACTCGTTTGTTACTGTTCCATGCCTATTTGGTTTATGTTTTTTAAACGGCATAGCTCTTGTAACTATTAACTTAACACTCTGTTCTAGTTTACATATAGTTTTTTTTTTTTTTTTTTTTTATGACTAAGGCACTAATTTTTTTTGTACACAATATTATATGGATCTATGCCATAATAATTATTGTAGCAAGCGTTTGCCCCGACTTGAACTCAAACTGTGATGATTCTTTACATTGTTACAATAGTTTTGAGTTTAAACATGCATCACAGTAGGCTAGCAAATGATTTCCTCAATTATTTTTCTATTGTTATCCAGGTAATGAAATAATGAATAGTAGGGAATGGTTTGACTTCTCTAGAATGTATCATTGTTGGAGCTCTAAAACTAATGGAGAATCACTTGTTTGATTAGCTTGTGCACCTACACAATAAGTTAGTCACGATGGAAATGTGACAATGTTTATTTTTCAGGGTCCAATTACAAAGCACGTATGGCTAGATGTTCACTGTTCAAGTCCCTGTATGGTTAATTATTAATACATAACAATATATTTTTTTCATAATCCACACTAGTTAGTTTTGGGTTAAGGCTTGAACGTATGACCAAACTTTGGGGGCCCCGCATCTAGATCTTCTGCCACAGGTAATCTGTTTTGTATTTCTCCTTTGAAGGCCTCGGGGCTACCTAAAGGGCAGGGGGCGGCGAGAAAAAACGAGGTTTTAGTTTTTATGGTTCTAAACTTTGAAAGGGGTGAAAATTTTTTATCTTGTTAAACAAACCCTAAACCATAAACCTTAGGATTTCTGTGAACCCATAACGCTTTAAATTTGGCTGTTTCCTTCTTTGGATAGCGTAGCGAGCTAGCGAGCGAAGCGAAGATTCTTTTAAATACAGGGAGAAAAAATCCGGAATGTTTTTTTTTTTCTTTTTTTTTTTTTGTATTTTTACTTTGTTACGAGTTTAAACATACTCAATGGTAGAATTTTTTTATGGATCTTGAAATCTTCTGAACTTAGAATGCCATTGTTGGAGCCTCTAAAAACTCATGGAAAATCAATTGTTTGATTAATTTTTCACTTACACACCTAAGTTTGTCCGATGGAAATGTAAAACCAATTTATATTTTTTGGGTGTCAAATTAGAAGCACGTATCTATATGTTCATTTCAAAATCCCTTTACGGTTAATTATTAAAATACATAACCAATCTAGTTTTAATATTTTAATGACACTTTATTTGTTAATTGAACGTGACAAATTTGGGCCCGAATAATTAGATTTCTTGAAAATTTCATACTATCTGTTTTTTCTCCTTTTTTAAAGTTAGGGGAATCATCAAGAGTGGCAACAATTTAAGTTTTAATTTTTGTTTTAAAATTTTAAAATTAAATTAAATTTTTATCTCTTGAAACCAAACAACTAAACCCATAAACCTTATGACCATTCGTAACCCAACAACGCTGGGAATTTTAAGCGTTTTCCCTTTCATTTAAACATAAACCGTTAGGACATTGTGTGCCCCAGCCTACAAAGACAGGGGCCCAACTCATACAGAGCAGCGTGATGCCACAAGTTTTGTCTGGTCTTGTGTATACTAGGAAAACGCTTAAGTCCCGCCGCGTTGTTGGATGAGCGTAATTGGTGCATTGAGCTGCCATGTGTTATGTGAATTTTCTGTTCTGTGAAAAATCATTACTAAGTTGATGATTTTTTTTTTAAAATTTAAAATAAATAAAAATAAACTTTAATTTTTAATTTTTTTAATTAATCGTAATTTTAAAAAGAAAAAAATCGTAAAATTTCGATTTCCATAAGAAATAGTTATTCGATTGTGCTCACATTTTACACGAATATATGAATTCATAAAATTAAGGTTCTGTGAAAACATCATTACAATCGGATAAAGAATGTAGGTGTTATTTGTCAAAGAATTGTTTTAAAAAAGAAAAAACCCGTAAAATTCCGATTTTTATGAGAAATAATTATTTGATTGCGCTTAAATTTTCCACGAATATATAAATTCATAAAATAAAGGTTATGTGAAAAAAATCATTACAATCGGACAAAGCGTGTAGGTATTATAAATCGAAGAAATTTTTTTTTAAAATCGAAAAAAATCGTAAAATTGCGATTTTTATGGGAATTTTTTTTTCGATTGTGCTCAAAAACGTGGCAGTTCTAAGTTCAGAGATTTCGAAGGGCTCAATAAAATTTCATCGCAATCGGAGTATCGGTTTAGCCGGAATCGTGCTAACAAACAGACAAAAATACAAAAAAAAAAAAAAAAAAAAAAAAACATTCCGGATATTTTTCTCCAGTGGGAGTGAAATGGAATCTTCGCTTCGCTCGCTACGCTCGCTACGCTCATCCAATCATAGATTTGTTGTTGTTGTTTGATTTGGAAAAACCTTAAATGGTTAGTTTATTGATTTGTATTTTCATTACTAATGTGTCATGGCAACATGTCAACCCTTCTTTAATATAAACTAATGGGTGTTGTGTTTCTTATCTTATTATTATATTCAGTTATTTTTATTCTAGGCTGGAAACAGATTTCACTTTGTATCAATCATGTTGTATTATCTAGTTTTTTAAATAAAATGTTTCCATGGCATTCATTCATTACATTGCTGAATTTTCTGGTAACCTCCTCCCATAGCAAGCTGGCAGAACGGCAGCAAAAGTCTTGGAGTGACTGGGTCACTTAGTGTAGTCACTAGTGAGTATACTTGCGTCTTTCCACCTCCCGCCTCATCAATATCTGAAGAATGAAGATAAAACATGGTTAGGGGAATCTTTTATTATCGGTGCTTTATTCGTATTAAAAAATCGGACTTATTTCTGACTCGTGCAATGGAAACAACTAACTTTCTTTATCTGCCAAGAAGCAGACCAAACATTTTACGTAATTTGCCTTAACAGGATCAAACACTTATAACCAATCCATAGCCATCCATCCAGATTCCAGAGCTCGACATAAATCATCAAAACTTTCAATATTTGGGCCCGGGGAAGAATTTGACCAGAGCATGGCTCTGCTAATTGTAAAAAGCCATTCAAGAGAAAAGTCACCTCGCAAACATCAGCTAGTAAGAGCGGAGTATATTACTCCTGAAACTAGAGCGACCTCTGGCAATCGTGTCGGGGACACTTCCCCCTTCCTTGACGACCTCCCCGTCGACGATGACAATGATACAACGAACTATGACAAAGACGATGAACACAACGTGAAAAAAAAACCTTTTTTCCTCCCCTTACCCGTGGCTGGTTCTGACCAGCTTGGGCCTCTCCTCACCATATCCCCTAGGCTAGAGTGGTGCTAACGGTTGACTTGTTCTTAATCCAAATAATTTCAATGTTTTAAAGAGTTTTCATCTAATGTTATTGACCTTTTATAACATTGAAATTGAAATCATAGTTTTTTATTTGTACTTTGGGCCAGATGCAAAACAATCACTCAAAGTACACTGCCACGTACTTTATTGAACATTTTTACTTGCTTTGAACACACAACAACACACTTAACAACTTTAAATTTATTTTGTGCCTGGTTGCTAGGACGGCTCAAAAGTCACCGTTTATAAATTCCTAAGACAAGAACTGATGGACTTCATGTCCAAATCAGAAGTTAAAAAACTTCTGACTTAAGCAGAATCAAACCCTGAATCTTCTACATTGGATGCAGAGACGCACCACAAGACCAATGAGCCACACAGATTTTTATGGAAATTACATGGGGCTTGGTCACTGAGTGGACTCTTCAAGGTTTGTAAGTGATTGTCCTGAATATAAGCCTACAGCATTTTCATTATTTTTAGTCTCGGAAGTCCCTTACCAGCTTATACAATGCATGCTGATGCATGTTTTTTTAAATATTACAACAAGAAAAGTTTGGGGGTTGGCTTATATTCAGGTTCGGCCTATATTCAGTACGATACTGTAGGCCTAGGTACTTTTGTGCACCTTATATTCAGATGTTTTTTATACGCGGGTACGAAGCGACTGAATGGCTACATTCAACTCAAACGGCGCTTATTCTGTGAGTCTGTGTGTGGGTCTGTCTGTCTTTACATCGAAAATCAGCTGAATCGCTGAACAGATTGTGCTGAAATTGTAAACAGACATCCGGTACGAGTTTACTGAGAACTGCTAACAAAATTGGCTAGATCCATTGCGATTTAAACCTACAAGAAATAATAAATTGAAAAATATGCTGCTAATGTGTTGGAATTCTTTTAACGACAATGGTTTTCTTTTAGACAAAATATTTTTTGTTTGTTTTTTTTTTTTGTCTGGCTGTGAAATGCAGTGCCCAAGGTATATCGAATTTTGCACACTCAAGTTATCCCAAATTCCGCTCGGGGATTGAGTAAACCTTGCAATCTTTACACGTATTTCGTACTGGCTATGTTTTCCATAGTATTGTCACAGATGATAGACTAGGCCTACACTGTGTTATAGCATTTCAAAACATGTTTAATAATTTTTAAATGCAATCCAGAAATTACAAAATCTTTCCCGACCAGGGGATTGAACCCAGGTCTCCCACATAACGGTATAACGGCGTCTTAGTCAAAACTAGACTAGGAAAACACCGAAATCGTTAGACGAGTGAGCAAGTCATGTGTTGAGTACCCGGGAACCTTTGCATTTGAAGTTTGATAATTGGTATAAATAATATGGTTTTTAAGTTTGGTTTTTATAAGGGCGCGTCAACTGTAAGGCCATAATGCCCATTCCAATGGTAAAAGATTTTAATCCCTTACAAACTTTAATCCATCAATTCTTTCATTAGGTTTGTGTGAATGGTGACTTTGCCATCATAGAACATTTTAAATACTTAAGTTGTTCTCATTAGCCTTGTAAAGATTCAGCACTCTCGCGAGTGGAATCATGTCCAACTAGCATGGACGGTAAAATACCGCTCTCTGGAAACTGGAATTGGTCAATGACAGAGTGGGTAGTCTCTTCATACAAATAAATTACCTAAAAAACATTTTAAAATAGAACGCGGTTCCCTGTTTGAATTCACCGCCAAGAAAGAAACGAGCCGATCTCACAGCCGTCTGGATGTTTAATTGCACATGTTTTCATTTAGACGGCTGTGAAGTCAACATAACCTCACCTACAGCTAGTCACGTCACGAACGAAGTACGTTACTTTTGCGTCCAGTATCTTCTGAAGATTTTCCCCACTGGTTTTTAGGTAATGTGCTGATCAGAGAAACCTGTAGGCATAGGCCTACATTTATTCACAATTTCAAACTTCATTAGGCCAAGCAGTTTAGGCTTATTAGGTAGGGCCTACTTCCGTAGTTGGTGCGACCCAACTTTTTAATACCGTTTTTTTTTTCAACTAAAATCAACATAAACACTCACCATTGATGAAATAAGTAAAAAACAACTCATTGTGTACTATTTTATTCCAGCACCAAAAATCTAAAATAGAATCATCACGTTTTTTGGTGTAGGGCTAATAGTAACAAAAAAAACTTCAAAACCTTTAACGTCGCTATTTTAAACGAAAGTACTTTTCCGTTGAAAGTCCTTTTCTGTTTAAAATAGCGACGTTAAAGGTTTTGTAGGTTGAGTAAATTTTTTTTGAAAAGTTGGGTCACACCAACTACGGAAGTACCATAAAGGTAAACAGTCCTTTAAAATGCTGTTAGGCTAGCTAGGGCTAGCCATATACTAGCATTGAATAACCAGCCTCTGCTGCTCTGCCTAGGCCTTTGGCCTACTTGTTCGGTTAGGACCGGCCAACTTTTCATATTAGGGGAAAAGTAGGTTAGGGGTAGCGGGGGGCGGGCGGGGGGGGCGGGGCGCGAAGCGCGTATATTTTACAATTTTATCATTATTAATATTAGACGGCTTTCGGGACATTGTAGGCCTACCGCGTTAATAACAGTGTAGGCCTACCTAACTAATAATGTAAAGCCGCTCCACCGCTCGTAGGTGTTAGATGAGTTCGAGGGCGGATTGGACTCTTCGAAGGACGTGTTTTTGGCTGCAACCTGGACTACGGCAGCCGGCACCGAAGGATGGTTGTAGATTGTTGTGGGAGCCAGGACCTGCTTTGCCGTAGGTGTTAGGGGTAGTTTGGGGAAGACGGATGGTAGGGAAAGCTTTCTTTTTCCAGTGACTGTAGCCCGAGTTACTTTGGAATCGGTGGTTTATTGCTGATACTTTCTTGTTAATTTTTGGTGATTGTTTTTAAAGATTTTCCCGAATTATAAATGTAAAATTTAACTATTTTTGAACGGGACTTAACCAACACTTTCTTTGGAGCCCCACCAGACCCCCCCAAATTTCTGGGCCCAAAACCCCAGACTCCCCCCGTACTAGCCCTCAAACTCAAGTCATTTCTTCCTAATTACCTCACCAAGTAAATGCATCACAGCCGGGCCACCCCTTTTACACAAAATGCTGACTGACCCATTCCATAACAGTAAAATTAACTAGTACAGGGATTAAATTTGCTAAACCTCGGGGCCATTTTTGCACAAAAACCTAACTTGCTTTTTTAAAATTTAAAAAGCCCACATGAATTTACATTAAAATTACTAAATCCCAAAACCCCCAAAAAATAAAATTTACATAAAAATAATCACTACCACAAGGGCCCATTTTTACATTTTTTGAAACAAAGAAGTAAAATGGGATTTAAATAATTTAAAATTAACTAAAACCAAAATTAAACTTGCAAAAACCCAGCTTCACTACATTGCCTCAACCTTAAAAACAAAACCATATCCTTGGGGGGTTGGTTCCCTTTTTCCAAACCCTCACTTCAAAAATCATTTAAAGGGCCCAAAATCACAGGTTTGAACCAGCCCATAGCAGACTAACTGGCCCCCCGGGCCGAGATCGCTCCCCCCAGCTGGGGAAGGCACGAAGACCCCCCCAGTCAGGTTTAATCTGGGGCCCAATTTCCAGAAGCGTTTCCCGTCGGGGGGCACCCAGATCAACATGGGGTTTAGGTCAGCATCTGAAACAAAAAACTCCGAACGTTCCAAACTTCCGTCCTAAAAGACACCAAAAATATTTTGTATTAGGCTCCTTGCTTTAATTTTTGACATGTATTGCTAAAAAAATAACCTATCCAACATTCCCACAACAGGTCAGGGGGCCCCCAGTGTTGGGGAGAGCCCTCCCTGCCCCGCAATAAACATTAAAATGAGGAGGTGGGAGCGGGCTCACCAGGGGATTCCCAACTCGAGGCTTCCCCTTTAACCTAAAACATACCTTTTGGGGTTTGTACCCCTGCTCCCCCCCCCCCCCCCCCCCCCTATTCCCCCTTCACTCCACCACCCCCACCCCAACAGCGCCCCCCTTGGCGTAAACTTGTAAATAACTGTTTTATATCTGTAAAAACCTGTTTATTTAAACTCCCCGTTCGTCGAGTGAGAAAGGCCGGGTTTGGGCCAAAAACAGTTTCGACGTTTTCTTGTTTTATGTTTATTTTTTTGTGTCTTTCTTCTCCCGAGACCCCTGCAGTCCCCCGCCGGTAAGCTTTTGGGTTCCCTTTCCCCCACCCCTAATTAACAAAACCTAGATTTTTTTAATTTTTTCTCCCCCCAAAAACCCCTTTTCACCCCCCAATAAATATATTTCCTTCTCGGATCCCAAAAAAACAAATTTTTTCCCTGCAGAAATTTCAAAAATCATTTTGTCAAAATTGAAAATACACCTTAAAAATACAGGTTAAAATACCCCTGATTTACAGTTTTCCCAAACCCCCAACCCACCGCCTTGAAAACAGCAACAAGTTTGGCAGTGAATTTAGTACTTTTCCTTTTTATTTTTTGGGAAAACCCTTACAGATGGAAAACTCAAAACCCAAAGTTTTTTTCAAAAGTGTTTAAATTTGAAAAAAAATTTGCTGATTTCCAAAAAAAGGGGGCATCATATAAGAAAAATAAAAAAGCCTACACATTTTTATAAACAAATTCAAAATTTTTAACATATTAAAAATAAAAAATTCCCGTCATTTCTTTCAATACCAAACCCAAAAAGCAAGTTGAGCACAGGTGGGTAACAAAAAAAAAAAAGGGAATTTTGGTTTTAAACCCTAGCCTAAGCCCAAGGGCTAGGTAGGTTTATTTCCTAGGGCCACGCCTTTGACCACCGCTGGCACAGGTTTTTTTTTCCCAAAAAAAGTGGACAATCTCACCCCCCCTCGGGCCCTGTGATTTGCTCGGGGGACTTCCTGCAATCCTCTGATCCAGGGGGTTGCCCCTAAAAGTACTGGTCCAAGGGGGGAGCACCCCGCTCCCTCTAAAAAACCCTGACACATTTTGCCACTAGCTCAACCCGGGCAGGGTGTGGGTGTAATTCCCTTTCTTCTGCTAGCCTGGGAAATAGCCTTTCTGGGGAACCCCCAAACGGAAATTGGGTGTCCATTCATCACCTTAAACGTAACCTCGGGGGAAGGCTTAGAAGTGCCCGAGCCCCTCGGCCCACAAAAACACCTTTAACAGAAAAAGATTTCTCGGGGTTCCACCAAACCCCCCGGTTGTTTGCCATTTGAACCCCCAGTAACGGGATCTCACAGCGAGGCGGAAGGGTTAATTCACCACGAAGACGAAGAACATGGACCATGAGTGACCCAATTAGGCCATGGAAACCCTGTCTTTCCTTTTCCCATGGAATGCTTGTCGAGCTGAGGGCCCCGGTCCTAGGCTGCCCCTGTTGTTTGCTTCTGAACCTTCCCACATTTCCCGGCTTGTCCCTCCAATAAAACCGCAAAGCAAATGCGTCCAGTGGGTTCCCGTCGCGGTCTGATGTCTCGAATATGCATCACAGCCCCTTTCCACCAAGCTGCTTGTCGGGCCCTCAGAAAATGGGAAGTTGAAACATTGCTTTCTTGCCCCTTCCTAACCCCCCTTTAAAAGGGAAAAATATTTTGCTTTTTTCTTGGAAACCTTCTTTTTTTTTTTTTTTTTGGCGGCAGGAGGCTGACTTAAAAAAACTTCTATGCGATTCCCCACAAACTTGAGATTTGGGAGGAGCTAACTTTTCATTTTTAATATTGGGATTTTCCCCTTCCCTTCCCCATTTTTTGGGGGGGGGGAGAAAACTTTTTTCAAATTTTGAGGAGATCCCTTTTCCCACTTTTTTCTTATGGGGATTTTCCTTTAAAACCTTAAAACTGAGGAAAACTGTCAAAACCCACTACTCCAAATAGGAGATTCTTTTCTTAAAAAAACCCCACGTACTAACGTCTATTACTTTCGGGACTCTATGCTGGTCTTGGAGAAAAAACACACTCATTCACTAGGGGAGCTGGGCTTACCCTTGTAGTGTTACGTGCCTCTGCAAAAAACACCATTAACATAGAAATTTTTAAATCTACAATTTCTTTTTTTTTTCCCAGGGGGCAAAAGGATTGAAATCGGGGAAGGCTCCCACTGGAAACAACTTCAGAGTCGGCGGTGCCCAAAAGCTACCCCCACCCCTGTCTAAAACCAAAAAATTTTGCCCAAAAACAGGGGGGTATTCATTTCCCCCCCGGGACGGGCGGAACACACACTCCCCCCCACCCAAAAAGGGTTGGGGGCCTTCTTATTTTATATCAATACGTGCTTCTTCTTTTCCCCCAAAAAAATCGAGGCCCAAAAATCCACTTGCCCCTTATGTTGATTTCTTGGGGGAAAACCCGAAACAGACATGACAAATTTTAAATGACCATCTAAGGATTTAAATTCTATTGTAGCTGTCCCAAAAGGGGGAAGTGGGGGGAACCCGGGATACTTCTAACCCCCCTTTCCCACAATCATTTGGCCTCATTTCCCAGCCCCTCCGTCAGAGGCCTTCCCCCCCTTTTGACGTGGTGGGCCCTAATCAAAAGCACCCCGTACCCAAAAAAAGCACCCTCAAAATTCATGTCCCCAAACCCCTAAGAGCAAAAATGAGGTCCTAAAATTTGCTTAATTTGTGGGGTTTTGCTAAATCCAAAGGGGGTCTACTTTGTCCCGGGGTGCCCTTTTAGTTTTGCTCTTTTTCCCCCCACCTCGGGGGGTTTAGGTAGGGAGCGTTTGGATTTTTTGGGGTTTGGCTTAGGGGTGACTTGCCGTGGGGCGAAACCACTGCTGTTTGGGGAAAACTGCCCCCTGCGGCATGGGCGACTTGCTGCTGGAAAGGGGGAAAAAACAAGGGCCTGCCCCGTAACTCCCCTGGGGGGTTGCCCCTAACCCCCCCTGCGGTCCCCAAGGGTTGCTTTTTGGAAGGGGGTTTGGGGTTCTAAACTGGGGGGTTAAACTGTATATGGCTGGCCCCAAACCCCCAGTTCCAGGGTTGGTCTCACAAATTTTTCCCTCCTTTCCCCTCGAAAGTTTACCCCGACACTCTCTACCCGGGGGCCCCTTCGATGCCCCAAAAGTAAATTCCGGCCCAAATAGGATTCGGACAGTTTTTTTTTCCAAATTGGGCCCCTTTTCCCCCAAAAGGCGAGGAAACCCCTTTTTTCCCCCTGTTTAAATCCCACGTGGGCCTACCTGGGGCAGAACCGAAATTTTGCAAAGGTGCTGTTTGGGGCATGCCCATTTTTTGCTTTTTTTCCTCCCCAAAAGGGTAGATGTTGTAAGAAAAATTTCCGCAAAAAACCCCGGTTACATCCCTATTTTGAGCTCGTGGTACCGACATTTTTCATTGCCCCTCCTCCTCTTCCCGCTAAAATCGATTGTTTTTTCCCATAGTTGTAGGAAACGGGGAAAAGAAAAAACCCGTTTAAATTCCATCTTTTAGCCCCCCAAAAAAACGGGGAAATTTTCCCTTATTTAATTTTTCCCAAAGGCTCCACTTAAAGCACCGCCCCCAGGCCCTGTTTCCCCCTGTAATAACCGTCTACCCCATTTTTTTCCCCATTTTTTGATGGGGGAATTCCTGTGCCTTTTCACTGTGACCTTTACCCCACCTTCGAAAAGCTTTTTTCCGCATGAACAAAGGAGGCTCGGGGGTTTTAAAAATTTTTTTTCCACTCTGGACGAAACTCCTTCCATTTTTTTTCAAGGAACTTGACCTCCTCATTTGCTACAAAAAAAACCCTTTTGGGAAAAAATTTTTAAAAAAATAACTTTAATTTTGCTATTGTTTACTTTCTGTTTTTCCGTCCAGTCCCCGATAAGGGGTTTTCTTCCACAGAGGTGAAAAAATCTCCCCCAACTTGTGCCCCCTTTTTTCCCCCAGTAAAAACACATTCCCCCAAAGGCCCTAACACACCACCCACATAAACTCCCGGGGAAAACTCCCAAAATTTTCTAAAACGGACCCATTTGGTACCATCTGTTTACAGCCCAATATAAAAGGAAATTCAATAAATTAATACACACAACCGAAACCTAAAACTTGTAAACAGATGGGGAAAAAAATTTTGGGAAATTTTTTGGTCTAACAGACGCACGGGGCCCGGTCCGGGGGCCCGGGCCGCAGTTTTTTTCAACAGGCCCGGTCACCCCGGGAAGTCCGGGCCAGCAGAATTTGGGAAAAGCGCTGCCCCCCAATTTGTAAACCCCTTTCCCCCCACCTTTAGCTCAAAGGTTTTTAGATGATTCGGGGCGGATTGGATTTCTTCGCAAGGACGGGGTTTTTTGGCTGAAACCCCTTGACTACGGCAGGCCGGCACCAAAGGAGGGTTTTGTAAAATTTTTTTGGGGGGAGCCGGGCCCCTGTTTTTGGCCGTGGGTTTTTGGGGTAGTTTTGGGGGAAGAGGGATGGGGGGAAAAAGTTTTTCTCTTTCCAGTGACTGTAGCCGTTTTTCCTTTTTGTGAATCTGGGGGTTTATTGCTGGGGTACTTTCTTTTTAAATTTTGGGGGATTTTTTTTCCCAGAGTTGCAGGAATTAAAAAGTAAAATTTTAGACTAGTTTGAATCAGACTTAAAACACCTGTCTTTGAGGGGCACCCCAGCCCCTACCCTAATGTGTCAAAACCCCAGAACCCCCCCCCTTTGTACAGTCTCAATCAATTCATTTTTCCCTTTAATTCCCTCACCAAGTGAATGCCCATAAACAGCCAGCCAACTTTAAACAAAATTTTGCTGACTGCCCAATTCCAAAACAGTAAAGAAACCCTTTTACAGGGGGGGGGGGGAGTTTGCTCCCACCTTTCGGGCATTTTCAAAAAAAACCCTAATTTTGCTTTTTATAATTAATACCCCCCCCCCCCCCCCCCCACATAAAACTTCCCTTTACAAATAAAAATTAAAATACAATTCCCCATAATATAAAAAACAAAACAATGACTTTGTTACTGTAGTGAAACAAAAGAATGTAAAATAGATTTAAAAAAAATAAATTAAACAAAAACCCAAAATTTTAACATTCCTTTAACCCATTTCCCAACCTACAATAACCCACAAAAACCTTCCCTCCCCCCCCACCTCCCCCTACCCCAACTTTTCCCCTTTTCCCATCCGAAGACATGCGGGAAAAATTTGGGGACCGGGGAGGCCTATAATTTTAAATTTTTGAGGGGGTGTTTTTTTGCATTAAATTTATTTTTTTTTCCCTTTTTCTAAACAAAATATTTTTTTGGCTATGTATTTATTTTGATTTTGGCCGCGGAAAGAAATTTTTTCGGACTTATTTAAAATCATTTTAGTTGCTGAACGGGCCGTTTTGTTACTGGGTAGGGCCCGGGGGTTTCATTTGGTTGGGGGCCCAAAACCTTTTCAAAAAAAAATTTTTTTTCCCGAAGAAAAAGAAATAAAAAAAACCTTCAAAAAAGAAACCAAAAGGAAAACCCATTATTTCCGAATTGATTTAAAATTTAAAAACCTCTGAAAATAAAACCCCAAATTATAGGAGAAAAAACCCCCACAGTTTGGGGAATACAAAAACAAGCCCATTTCACTGAGGGGGCCCCGGGGGTTTGGTATTTTACGTTTGGTTTTTTTTAAATTTGGGCCATCCCAAAACCTTTTTTGGGGGTAAAATAGGCAAACTCCCCAAAAAAACCTTAATGTCGTTATTTTAAACAAAAGGCTTTTTTTACAAGGATTTTTCTTTTTTAAAACAGCGACGTTAAATTTTTTTAAAATTTTGTTGTTGTTAATATAACAGAAAAACCCGTGATGATTCTATTTTGGGATTTTTTTACTATGTTTTTGGGGAAAGGGGTTTCTTGCAGGGGAGTCCCAAAATCCTACCCACGGTAGGAATACCCTAGGCCGGCCCCCATTCCTCGCTACTTAGGCCTAACTTATTTTTTGGGTTTAAAACAGAACCCGGGGAAAATGTTTTTTTTAAATTGGGTTTTTCGCCATGCCTTAAATTTTTAAAAAATTCTACGTAATAAAATTTTTATTTAAAGTGTTTTGGGCCCCAAAAAAATTACAATTTTTAAAAAAACCCAAAAAAATGGCCAATTTCGTTCAAACTAGTAGTTTTCCGGTTGGCGGCCCACCAAACCCGGGCCCCCTTTGTCTTGCCCCTCCCCGTTTTATACTGGGGAGGGCAAACCCTAACAATTGGCACGAGGCCCCAAATCCTTGGGGCCTAGCCTAGTCAAAGTAAATTCTGTACCTGGGAAAATCTTTTTTGGGGCCACCCCACTCGTTCTTAAAAGGAAAACCCCAATTTTTTTTTGGGCCCCCTATAGGGGGAAACCAAAGTTGAAGGGGGGGGAAAGCGGTTCAGTGCTTTGGAAGAAAAAGCCCCAAAAAAAAGGGGGGGGAAAATTTTTAAAAGTTTTGATTTTTTGAACAGAATTTTTTAAAGAAATATAATTTCCCAAAGGGAAAACCCAAAAGGGGAAATTGGTCAAATTTCCATTTTAGGGCATGCTATGAAACCCTTTAAAAAGTCGATGGGGATGATAACTGCGCATTAATAGAATCCTTCAGTTTTCGGGTTACGGGCAAGATAGTTTAAGCTTGTGGTTAGCAAAAACTTTTTGGGCCTGGGTACTATTTTTTTTATCTATTCCCGTTTTAAATGCGCTGAAATTTTCCCTTTTTATGGCATTGGCTGAACAAAAACCCTCACTTTCAATCGAAATATCTTTGCGAACAGGGGAAAACCTTTTAATAAATATTAAAAAAATTTAGGTGCAAAATGAAAATAATTTCCCCGATTTTAACATTATTTGTTTTGGGGAAATTGGGGTAAAAAGGGGTTCTTTTTTTCGAATATTTGAATTTTAATTCGTAATTTTCCCCCTGCCCGGCAAAAAGGGTTAAAAATAAACCCGGGCAACGCGTTTGAGGGTCGCACGCTGTAGTCGGCTGTCGATGACGAGAGCGGGGGTGGGTGTGGCCTAAAAACCTTCAATGCCTATTCTGCCCCGCGGCTAAAGCTTTCCATACAATCCAATATTTAGTTATTTTTCTGCTTTTTTTTGGGAAACCCCAAATAGATTAGGCGGTGACAAATTAACAATTATTTGAACGTACTTATTTTTTCATTTTATTTTTTTATTTTTTTTTTTTTCTTTATATTATTTTTTTTATTCCATTTCATCTATAAATCTACGGCGTGCAGGGGAAATTTTTTTTGGAAAGACATGCTTGGGGCCTTTGGAAACATTTCCCAAAAATTAATCCCCTAGATGAGACCCCCTTTTCAAATCCACCTTTTTCTTACCAAAAAGATTCCCAAAAAGAGGCTTTGGAAAAATATACATAAAATAAAAAAAAGAAAAAAAAAGAGTAATTTCCCAAAAACCAAAAGTTTTCCAAAAAAATTAAATCTATCAAAGGAAAAAGATATAAATAATTAATTTTTCCGGGAAAAACTAAAGGGAAAAAAAAAACGCACGGGCCCAGTCTCGAACCGGGTACCTTTTGAAATGCTACGCAACACGCTGGGGCGCTGCCACTTGTGCCCACGCTTTGGGGGCCCTCAGATGAATACTCCTCCCGACAGACGGGGGGCTTTTGGGGGGACGCTAAAAAAAAAACAGTATAAAAGCTCATTTTTTGCAATGGGGGGCGCTGTTTACACTTGCAAAATCAATCAGCCAATGTTTCTTTGCGAAATACAAAAAGCCATTTTCTGCAGATGTCGCAACTACTATTTATTTTTATATAATATAAGTTCGAGGGGACGCTGGTAGCTTGCTACCCCTTTGGGACTTTTCAAAACTACCATCATAAAAAAACCCCAGTGATTTTTCCCAACCCCCAAAAATGGGGTTTTTTTTGCTACAAAAAAGGGTTAAAATTTTTAAACCCTTAAATTTGGGGTTTTTTGGAAAATTTTAATGTCGATAAAATACTTTCCCTTTTGGGGGGTTCATTCCCCAAACTAAGCCCAAATTAAAAAAAATGCGAAAGAAAAAATTAAACATAAAATTGGATCCTCCTTTACAATCCCTTATCCAAAATTTTGTTCTTAAAAGCCCTAAAGGGTTTTATCTAAAAAAAAAAAATTTTTTTTTTACATCCCAAGCTTTTCATAAATTCCAAAGGGTGTTCAAAAATTTGTCATGACGTTCCCGGACATAAAAGTGAAAATTGATAAAAAAGGGTTATTTTTTAAAACTATATTCATGTCACAAATTTTTATTTCCCTTTTATCACAAAAAACTAATACATTCAAAAAAATATACATTTTTAAAATTTTAAATCATTTTTTAAAAACCCAAAAAATGTAAAGAATTTGTTACCCCCCCCCTTTAAAAACCCTGGGAAATTAAATTTTATAATAATGGAAAAATGGAAACCCAAATTTTTATAAAGGATCACTTTTAAAGCAATAAAGTTTTTAATATTAAAAAATAAGTTTTAAAAATGTGATTCAGTTTTTTAAATTTTAAAATAAGACTTAATTTAAAAATTTGGGCTGGGGGTAAATTTGTTGACAAAAATTAAACAGTCTTGAAAAAAAAGTTACTTTTCTAACAGTAATAATTTTTTTCTAAGATCATTTTTCCCCCTTTTTTAGTGTCCCAAATCAGTCAACCTAAGATAAAAACCCATTTTAATCCCAATTTTTTTTTGAGTTTAAAGTAAAGGCCCAAAATACGGGTAACGGTTTGAAAAAAAGTAAATTCTTGAAAAGTGATCACTAAAACAATAAAAAAAAAGTGTTGTGTTATTTTTGAGTATGGCAAAAATTAAAACCTCTCCCTTAAAAAACACATTACGTTGCGGGAAAATTAATGCAGAAACCCAAGGGATTTTTGGTAATTTTTACTTTTTGAAAGTAAATCCCTGACAAGAAAACAGGGCATGACTTTAAACTTCTTTAAATTTCATTAGTTTGTTAAAAATCCCATTTGAAAAAATTTAGGTTATTTTTGCAAAATGAGCTGGAATTTGATTGTAACTTAACTCAATTGTTAAAAAAAATATTAATACAAAATTAAATTTTTTATTTTTGGTAACATTCATAAATTTGGGGAATTAAAACCCCACCTTTAAAAATGTTTACTTTTAAATTTTAAAAAAGGGGTTCTCATTTCAAAACAAACCAAATTTCCAATGCCAGGTCAGGAGCTTTTTCTTTTCTTCTTCTAGATTGATCCACTGCCTTCTTGAAAAATTTTTTTAAACTTTTTCCTTTTGGTTGTGTTCCGCAAAGCGACCAAAAAACGCCAGTTTTCCGCCCAAATTTAAATTTTAAAAGTAAACCAAATTTGACCAATGATGATCAGTTTTGAAAGGGAACGTATGCAAATGCTTTATTTTTGTTTCGATTGTTGGGGTCAAAACCAAGAAGCCCAGAGTTTTATTCCGGTCGGGGCAGGTCTTTGAGGAAAGCGGGGTTTTATTTCAAATTATATCATTAAAAAATCATGGAAAAATTCCACTACCGAAAAGTTCCTGTAATTCAAGGGGTAAAACAAAAAAATTAATCATTCATTCTTTTTTTTTAGAAAAAAATAAATTTTATTTTTTAAATTTTTTAACGAGATATCACAATTTTCAAAAAAAACCGGGCCCCTTGGTAGAAGAAAACCCCAACCATTCCGTAGCCAAGGCAGTTGCCAAAAATCAACTTTGAGTGAAAAAAATAAAAAATAACAACCCCCAATTCGAGCCCAAATGGCCAAACCGGCCCGCCTTTACGGAACACAACCTAGGGAAACCATTTCATGAATTTTTATGTTTTCCCACATTAGGGACAAACATTTTCCCAATATTTATTTTTTTTGAAAATGTAAATTTTTAAAAAAAAGTCACTAAAACACAGTTTTTTAAAACTGTTATTTCTGCTTAAATTTTCCAATCTAGAACTAAAAAAAAAATTTTAGCCCTTAAAGTAAAACTTTAAAAAAAACCATTTCCCTTTTTTTTGAGGATAGGGACATTTTTTTAAACCATTTTGAAAAATACCCGACATTAAATTTAAAAGGGTAAACCCTTTCAAGATGGGAAGTGAAAAAAATTCATGGAGTAATAAAAACTTTAAGTATTCAAAATGTAAAACCCAAAAAATTTAGGAAAATCAATACCCTTGATCTAAAAAAAAATAATTTAAAAGGTGGGACAGCAAAAAGGGTCATTTTATTTGAGAATGACCCATTAGGAATTTATGTTCTTTTTGCATTTTTTAAACCTTTTCTTACTAAAAATTGCTAAAAAATTTATACATCGAATTTTTTTAAAATTTTTTATTTTTTATGATTTTTCCTAGCTGATATACTACTGGGAGTAAAAATACAACACGCAAATTTGGGAAACAGAACAATATTATTATTTACTTTTTAAAAATACAAAAATTTGATGAAGTTTGTTTTTGGATCCCTTTTTTAAATAAATACTTTTGATGATAATTTTTTTAAAAAAAAGTATTTTTTTAAGGTTTTTTTTAAGTTTTTTTAATGTTAAAAAAAAATTGTTGTTTTGATGGGGGTATTCACTTCTATCATCGATTTTAATCACAAAAAAAAACACAAGTGGGCCATTTAAATATTATTTAGAAAGTTGGATAGCGTATCTGGGCCCAAAGGGCAATTTAATCATTATTTACCCCAAAGGGAAAAGGGTTTTTAGATTAAAAAAATTTTCTTCTATGAATAACCATTTAAAAACAAATTGGAGGGAGCAAACCCAAAGACTTAATTTTTACCTGCCCCCCCCAAAAAAATTTGGGGGCCGGGGGGTTTTTTTTTGTTTGTTTTTTTGTTGTTCGACTCTAACGGGCAGACCCCTATGCGATTTTGATGGAAATTGGAGGGGCCCTTTCGAAATCCCCGAACTTAGGCCCCCAAATTTTTGAGTAAAATAAAAAGGAAAATATTTCTCAAAAAATACTTTTTTTTAACGATTTTTTAAATTTTTTAGGGGGAAAATTTTTCTGAAATTTGGACCGGTTCTGCCCCAACCCGGTTGGGGCCAACCCTTTCATATTTGACTGGACATTGGCCTAGGGTTTATAGTAAATGTACCGGGGTATTGCTTTTGAAAGAAAAAGTTAAAAAAAGATTAAACCCAAGAATCCGTAGAAAAAAGGGTTTAAAAAAAAATGTGGGGTTTTTTTTATTTTTATAAAAGTACCGAAAAACCATAAAAAACTTGAAAACCCAATCACCTACAATCAGGGGGGGCTCGTGAGATTTTGGGTGGGGGGTTGCACAAAATTTCAAAAAGTCATTCTGCGGGGAAAAAAAAAGGGGTTTTGGGGCCAGCCCCAGCCCGGGGCAAAAAAATTTTTTCGGGACATTAATGGTCTGAAGTCCCCCCGGGGAAAACGACTTTAGGGGGTATTTTTTTCGAAATTTATTAAATTTAAAAACATTTTTTTTTTAAAACATTATTTTTTATTTTGCTTGTTTTAAAAAAATTAAAATAACCCAAAAATAATGTTCTCCATTCCCCCCGCCAGGGCCGCCTCAAACTCCACTTCGTATCTTTTTAAAAAAACTTTTTTTTTTAGATCGCAAATTTTTAACGAAGTCCATATTATAGTAATTTTCACTTCAGGAAACATAATTATAATTTAAAAATTTTTCGCCTCATTTTGGGGAAAAAACTGCTTTGGGAATTAATTTAAACCAACCCTCCCCGCGAACAACTTTCCCGGAAAACTGACAGTGACCGGAGTGTGGGGGGGAATGAAGGGCCCGCGGGCAAAATACAAGGCTTTTTAAAAGGGGGAAGTGTAACGGTTTTTGCCCCGGGTGCACTTGCCCCAAAAACCCAAACCCATACCAGGCGTTTTTAAAACCCCCAAAAGCCAACCTAGGCTTTTCTGCCGGCCTTTTCCGTTTTTAAAAACCACGTAAAAATGTGTCCCACACTAAGAGTGTCATCCCCAACGGCAGCACTTAATGGAATACTTTGCCGAAAATGCCTTGCTCTGGGGCCCGCCAAAATATCCATAAAAAAACAATCCAACGATTTATTAGGAATATTACGAGATTTGCTTGGAAACCCTTTAAAAATTTGGGAAATTTTTTCCCTTCAAAAAATTTGGGGGTGCACTTCACCTGTGCCCCTATACACGAGCCCCCCCCGCCCACAAAAGCATTTAAAAAAACAATTGCAAAAAGGGAAAATGGGTCCTAGGGAAACTTTAAAAAATTTAAAAAAGCCATCTTTTTAAAAAAAAAATTCACATTTGTCGCGTTTTTCCGCCCAAAAAACATTTTCTCCAAAGCACAACTTAAAAAAAAAAAAAATCCAAAATTTCCGGATAAATTTTTATTGATTTTTAAAGATTTAAAAAAAAAACAAGCTCATGAGAGTGAAGTTTAGAATCATTTAAAATTTTTAAACCAAATTTCAGCCCTTCCCTTTTTCAAATTTCCGACAGTTTTTTCCAGAATTTAAATTTTGGTTTTACCCCGGGACCTCCAAAAAATTTACGAAATTATGCATTTTTTATGTTGCTTTTTGGGTATGGATTTTGAAATTAAATTTTTAAACTTACTCTCGTTCAAACGATTATAACGATCTCAAAATCGCGTTTATTTACCCGGGACCCCACCATATGTACCCGCCAGTGTTAATTTTAATTTTTACTTTTGACCCGGCACCTCCCCAAAAAATTCCACCAAAAAAAGTCATTCTTGCCACAATTTTCCCAAACCCGGGGCGTCATAAAAAATAGGCCCCCTAGGCCGGGGCCCAGGGGCCGGGAGCTCTTTGGGGGGAGACAAGAACGAAAAAAAATTCAAAAAATGTTTGGTTTGGCCTAAAATTTATTTTTTTTATTTTTTTATTATAAACGTTTAGTAAAATTTTTGATTTTTTTAAAAAGTGTTTTTTGGGGCCTTTTTTAAATTTAAAATAAATTTCAAAAAATTTTTCGCCTTCGGGGTTTCTCGGGTTCCTTTGGCACAGCTAAAAAGGGATTAGTCGGGGGGCCCAAGGGGGGCTTGGTCGCTTTGAAAGGGAAAAACCCCGGGCCCTTTAGGTTTCCCTTCATTTTGGGGATTTGTTTTTTTTACTTTGGGGTGCTCCTTTTCAGTAGTTTTGGGGTTTTCCCAGGGGGGGGGTTTGTTTTAGGGGACCCGCTGTTTCTTTTTAAAGTGCGAACAGCGGAGGGGTTTTGTTTTTATGTTTATTAATGCTTGGGGTGATTGCATTGAACCCCATTGTGGCTAAGTAATTTTGGGAATGCAACTCGCAAGCAACAAAATTTTTACTTTTTTCCCAAAGGGGTTTTTAAAAAGGTTGGGAATTGGTTTTTATTGTCGTTTCCGGTCACCCTTTTTTGATTTCCCCGCTGCAAAACCTCAAAAATAACAAAATTTTTCAAAATTTTGTAGAGTAGAGTATTTTTTTAAACCATTAGGGCACTTACCCCCATGCATGAATTTATTTTTACCCCCAAGAAAAAGACCGGGGAATGATGGTAAGGGGTTCCCATTGTAAAGTATGTATGTAAAATACAAGAACACTGCTTGATCTGGGACAGAATTTCAAAATGTTTTGTTTTCTCTCAATAATTGATTGCAATTATTCTAGTTTTTAAAGAACGTGATTTAATTTGGTCTATCATTTTTTGTGCATTTTATAAAAACCTTAGGGGCCCAGGGCCCCACACTTTTTTGGGGGGGTTTGGGTGACGGACAATGAAATAATAAGCAGGGCGGGGGTGGGACTGGGAGAAATGGTGACTGTGTGAAGCTTTAAAAAATTAAACCCCAAAACCCAAAAAACAAAAGCCCCGGTTTTCGTAAAAAAATTTTACCGAAGGGAAGTAGGCCTATCTATTCAGGGAGGGAATGGGGTTAATTTTAAAGTTTTTGGTTTACTTACTTATTTAAGGGTTTTGTGGGCTAATTTTTACATTTTGAAAGGGGAAAAGGCCTTAAAAAAGATTTAAAAGGGTTTTGGGTTTGTTTTATGGGATACTGATGGCCTTTTTTCTTCAATATTTTGGGTTTGTTGGCATAACAGCTGAAAACACATATTATATTTCTTTATTTTCCCGGTTTTTATGAAATCATTTACATAATTTTTTTGTTTTATTTTTTTCGTTTTACTTCCCCTTCCAAATTTCTATTCCACAAATATATTCCACTTTATAAAAAATTAATTTTCAGGTATTTAAAATTTTTTTTAGTCCCCCATAACCCGGGTTTTCCCCTATTTTTGTCAGTATCCCTATTTTGTTTTTATTGTTAATTAACACAATATTAGCAGTTAATTTTTTGTTTTTAAACGTGGTTTTTTACCACCATCCCCCAAAATCATACGAACGGGACAACCCTCAAATGGGTTTGTTATAAAAAAAGTTTTAATAACAATCCACAATCGCAAGTATTTTTTACGAGCCTCACGAGCTTTTAGTTTTCTTTGGGCCCGCAGAATATTTTAAAGGAAAAGGGTTTGCTTTTTGGCGGCTCATGGGAAAAAGTATTTCTGTCAAAACCCTTTAAAAACCCTTCCTTTCAACGGGCTTGGAGCGGCCTAGAAAGCGTTCCAACGTCACGTGGCCGTCGGGGGCTCATCCCATGGGGTGACTTTCCGAAATTTCCAAAATAACCCAGCGCTAGGGGAAACCGGGGGGGTTTTCAAGTAGCGAGATGACAATATTATTATTTACGGTTATTGAACAAATTATTTGCTGAAAAGTGTTCCGCCCCTCAAAAATAAAAAGTTTTAATATAAATGGGAAAAAAAATACGGTTTATTGTATTTTAAAACCACGGGACGATAGTCGTTAAACAATTGTTTTTTACATCATTGGGGAAATTTTTTTTAAAAACCAGAAAAAAAAAATTTTTAAAAAAACAAAATAATGTTTGGGCTAGTTTTTTAGATACCTAAAGAAATTAAATTTTGGGGAAAGAATATTTCAAACAAACACATGAAAACCGTAGGCTAAAAAAATGTGAAAGTGCACAAAATCCAAGCCACTTATTTTTTCGTGGACTCCAAAACCCCCTTTAAATGTGGCCGAGAGTTGCTGTTTTCGCAAATAAAAAGCTTTATCCCTGAGACTTTCTCCCGGTTTTCCCCGTCCCAGTTTAAATGGGGGTCCGAAAGAAAATGATCGTATACTTTCCCAGGGAAAATTCTCAAATGTGATATTGTGGGGTGTTTTAGAATCCCCCATAAGAATTTTAATGCATGTTTTTAGGGCGGGGGCCCGGGCTGGGTAACTGTTTTTTTTTTTTTATTTTATTTTTCTATGTAAAGCCTTGTCTGGGCTTTTTTTTTTTTGAAATTTTTAGAATTAATCTCTGTTTTCTGAGGATAGCCCCCACAGTTGGGTGGGAAAAACGTCAAAACAAAAAAGCAGATTTGACGCGGCGAAAAAGTCCCTTTCCCAAATTTTGTTTTAAATTTTTACCGGGCCGCAAAAACCTTACATTTGAAAAAAATATTTTTGTTGTTTAAGAAGGCATTTATGGGCGTTTGGCACTTTGGCGCCTGCCCCCCTGGGGGACTTGTGGGTCCACGGGGGGTCGGCAATTATAAATTTTTAAGGGCCCCAAAAAGGTTAATTAAGCCCCCTGGATGGTCGCCAATTTTTCTCAACCCTAGTTAAAAGCCCTTACAAATTTTCTTTTTTAAGTAATTAATCAAAAACATCCGATGGGCTTCTTACACAAAGGTAGAGTGCCTGACAGTCCGGTGCTGCTTAACCCCCACTGGTTTTTTTCAAAACATTTTTACGAACACACCTGGAGGGTAAACAACCCCAGGAATACCTAGTATTCCCAGGACAAACCCGAGGGGTTCCAAGGGTCAAAACAGTGAGAAAAGGCTTTTGGCCCACCCGGGGCCCTGCCGGGTTTCCGCGTTCCCCCTTTCCCCAGGATGGCCCTCCTCTGTCTAGCCTAGGTTCAGCTTTTAAAATAGTGGTGGTAAATTGCGAAAGTGGCTAATAACCTTGATTTGAAAAGTGGATTAAACAAAAGGGGAGTGCAGGAATTAGGGTGTTACATTGGGAGCCAAAATATATGTTTTTGGGAAATTTTCCGGGTTTTATTTCAAACTTTTTTGGGGCAGCACATAAAGGGGCAAATTATGCAAATTTGTTATGAAAAAAAGAAGTAATTTTTGGGATTTTCCCCAAAAAGCAAATTGGGGGTCGGGTTACCTTGCCTTTTGTTACAAATAAAAAATGGCCAAATAAAACAGGTTACCCTTTAAATTTAAAAAAAAATGGGGGTTTTATGAATACTCAACACTAGATTCCCATTCCTTGGGGGGTGCCCCTTGGCGCGTAGATTCCAAATGTTTCAAGGCGAAACAAAGGGGGTTCGGGGCGTTGGCTTGCGCGAGGGGGGGGGGGGGAAAGGGGGAAAAAGTAGGCCCTTATGCGGTACCCAAAGCGGGGGCGTCCGGCTTCACGGAGGGGTCCACGTGCTGCTGGGCACCGCTTCCCCATTTCCTCATGCAAATGGCCCCCGCATTTCTCCGAGTCCCTGCTTTCCCCACGCTGGCTTCCCTGAGGCACATCCCGGTTTCTTAAAACCCCGTGCACAGTCCTCGGCCGGTCTCCAAACTCCAGTTTTTGCGAAGCAAAAGCCCCAAGGCTGGGAGCAAAGGGGGCTAAAATTTTGCCCCTTTCCCCGGGTTTTGGGAAAGGAAAAGGGGGAATAGGCCTTTTTTTTCCTCGTAGCCCAAGGTGCTTTGGTGTAACCCCCGGGGGGTCCCAGTTAGGATGCTTCGACCCCTGACGTGGTCCCAAGGAATGTTACAGGGAAAATTTAAAATTTTTACCGGGAAAAAAAATGAAATAGGGGGGATAAGATCAGCTTAGGTTAAAAAAAGTGATTGGGGTGGGGTTTTCCGTTGTCCTGCCCGTCCTCATGCCCTTTGTTTTTTAGCCGGGATGTTCCCAGGGGGGGGGAAAGATTTCCGGGGTTTGGGAAACTCGTGAAGTTTTTTGAATTGTAAAATTTAAATTGGGTTTTAATATGATTCGACATCTTTAAACCCATTTCAGCACAAAAAAAACGAGTCATTCCGGCTATTTTCCCGCACAAGACTGTCCGCACTTCCCCCCCACTTCAAAAGGTTTTTTGATCCCGTGGCAGAAACTTGGGGTTTCTCCCAAACCCATCGAGTTATCGAGACGATGCGCTAAAGGGCCCAGACGTGGTCCAAAAAGCGCCCTGGAAAGGGGGCCCCCGGGGGGGGTCATTTTTACCCTTCACCCCCAATGGGGTGGGGCCCGTTTCCCTCTGTCTTTGGGCTGTAGGGGCGGTGGCTTTGGGAAATTTCCATTAAACCCCAGGACCTTGCAGAGTTCACCGAAATTTCGCCCGTGGTTGCAATCCAGCAAAGTTTTTCAACCTTTTGCTGAAAATTGGCCCCTCTGGCCATTTGGGCGAAATCAAACCCCCGCCCGGAAAAATATTGGGGTTTTTTTGGAATTCCAGGAACGCGGATGAAGCCCCCTTGCTAAAACCCGTCGCCAAATTGCAATCGCTTTGACACCCCAATACACCCCGTTAGCATGTATAAACTTTTTTCGGGGTTAGGCACCTGAGTCAGCCCTTTGGCTACTCTGGGACCCTTAGACTTTGGCGAAAATATATTACCATATTTGATGATCTAAACCCCCCTTTGGGGGAAAAATTTAATTTTTTACATAATGATAAAAACAAAAAAATCACCCAAAAAAAGATGGGGTAGGGGGGTACATGGCACTGTTACACCCTAGGAAAATTTTTTCAGGGGGGGGGGGCAAAAAAATTTTAAATTTTTAAAAATCCCTGGGACAAGCGGGGGGGGGTTTTTGGGGGGAGAGCCCCAACAATAGCGCCCCAGGCGATTCCTTTTTTTTAAACAGGTGTTTAGTGTGCGTTTGGTGCGTTTTAAAAGAAAAGTAGCGGGGTGAAACAATACCAAAAAAATGTAATTTTTGGGGGCATCGATACTCGAAACTAGAAAAAACCCCCAAAAGGGAAATTTGGGAAAGCTAAACGCCTGACAAAAATTTTCATGTTACATCCCCTATATAATATTTTTTTTACCTTTTAAAAGTTGAGTAGTAAAAATAAAGAAACACGTATTTTTGTAAAATTTATATTATTGTCCTAATTAAAAATATTAATAAAATTTTCTATATAGAGGATTTACAGGTTTGCCCCCCCCCCCCCCCCCCCCCCCCCCGGACGCCCTTTGGGTTTTTTCCCCTTCTTTTTACCCGGTTTTTGTTTTTTGGCAAAATATTTAAAATTCAATGGTGTTTTTTAGAGTGGTGTTTAAACACTTTTTAAAAATACACCCATTATAAAAAGGTCTTTTCCCTTTTAAAAAAATCAAAAAGGGTCATTTGGAAAATGATACAAAGAATGACAAAAGGGCATCAACTGTCTTTCTAGCTTTGTTTTACCCATTGCCGACTGGAAAGGTTTCAATATTTGCCATTTATACTAGACAGCGGGGGGGGGTGCGCCCCCTTTAGGTGCCCCTCGCGTTCGCTATCGACGTCACACTACTTTTTGTGTTTTTCTTTTGGGAAGGGAAAACCAGAATTTAAAAATTTTTTGGGCATTAAATATTGAGAAAAATAAAGGGATTAAACCTTAAAAAAAAAAACTTTTTTCTTTTTTTTTTTGGGTTTTTTTTTTTAACATATTTTTATTTTTTGGGAAAGAAGGCTGGGGCCGTATTTTAAGCCCAAATTTTTTTGTTTTAGAGGTTGGGAACATTTTGTATGACTCAAAAATTTTCTAACCGAGAAGCTGTTTAAGCTGTAAACTTACACCCTTTTCTAAAAGGGCCCAATAGTCTGGGGCCAAACTATTTAGAGATTTAAAACAAAAATTAAAAATTCACATTACAGACCTAAAGGGGGGCCCTTTCCAATTAAACCCCTGTTTCCAAATTTGGCCTACCCACATTCCCCCTAAATTAGTAAAAATAAAAGGCGGGGGGCAAGAACATGAACACCAAAAAATTTAAATTTAAAAAAGGTTTTGCAGCATCTGAGCAGGGGCCCATAGTTGAATTTGAATTTGGTGATAAATTGGGGCAGGGCCTAGTATCCCCAAAACAAAGTTTAGGGTGGAAGGGCTGCTAAATGCTGTCTGACAAAATTTTAAGGGGTAATTAAATACTTACTAACACGTTTCTATGGGTTTTGATTAAATTTAATTATTTTATTTTACCCGGGTAATAATGACTTTTCATTTATTTCGTGTAGGGGCTACTATTTTAAAACAAACAAAACTTTGTATTTTAGAAAAGTTGAGGAGAAAAAGGGAAACCCTCCCTTTTAAACCCAAACCTGGGGGTCCCGGCAAATTGGGTAAAAGGGTTGCCCCACTGGGCCCCCGCATTGGGTCCTACTTCTTTAGGTGAGATGTTTTTCACTGTCAGGGGTGAATACCACCCCCCAATTTTTTGGGGCTCATCCGGGGCGTGGGCTCACCTTTGGGGAAAAATTTAAACAACGGGTGGAAAAGAACCGGGGCGACCCCGGTTTTTTGGAAACCCAAAGGGTTTTTTCCTCACTTGGCTCCTTTAAAGTAACCAGGCAAACTTTTTGGGGGGGCCCCCTTTTCCAAAGTTCCCCGATTGATAAGGGTGAGCTTATTCTTGTGGGAGGAAAAAAAAGGGGGAATGGGGGGCGGGCACCCAATAGAAGCCCCCCCCCCGGTTCCCGGTGAGCGGACTGCCTCCCCTCCAAGGGAAAGGGGGCTGTGGGTGTTCCCCACAAAGTGGTCTTGCTGCAGCGGTGAGGTCTGGGTTTACTGGATTAATTGGGGAAAGGCCAACTGGGGCCCCAGTTTAAACAAATGGAAACCCAAAAATCTTTTACTTGCGTGGCCAAACCCCTCCCAGCCTATTATCGACATCTCATGGGGCTGGCAGCATACAACTCTTCTCACGCTTCCGGATCCCCTTGAAATGGGGAAAACCCCCAAAGGGCAACTGGGGTTGGCGAAATTGATGTGTAAACCCCCCTTTTCAACCCCTATCCGGGGCCCTCAACGCCCTAGTTCTTTTGTCCCGTGGGTCCCCCATGTTGTTTTCTCTCGGGGAGGATGGGACGATCTGGGGCCTGGGGGTTTTAATAATTTGGTCAAATTGGGGGGCTGGGGAAAGAAAAATTTAGAGATCCATGCCCACCCAAAAAAAAAACCCGGGCTAAAAAGAAACCCCAATATATCCGAGGTTATTGCTGGAATTTCCCCCCAAAAGGCCCCCGTTAACCCCAAAAGGTGACGTTTCTGGTGTTTTGGGAGAGGAAATTTTGGGGGGGCTTGGTCAGGGGGAGGTAAACCTCTTGGGGCCAACTCTTTTCCCCAAGGAACCGGCCTTTTTTATTAAAAAAGGTGGGTTTTCTTGGTTTTTTCTTTGTGTTGGGGTTTTACAAAGCCCTCTTCTGTAAACCCAAACCTCAGCATATTTAACGGTGTGTGGAGCTGGGTTTTGGAAAGGGTGACCAGGCAAGAAGCGGGATAAAAAGATTTGGGGAAAAAGCATAATGAAGGGCTCTCGAGGTTTCCCTTTTTTTCTTCAAGGTCATGGTGCCCCCCATACCCCTTTTTCTCAATTTGGGCCCCCCTTGTGCAATGTTTGCCGGGCACACACTAAAATTACAGTTTTTCCCTTTTGCCAGAAAATCCTTTAGCAAATCAGAAATATAGCTTTGGAGAGCCTGAATTTGGAGGGTAAAAGCACCCTGTGTCGAAATTTCCGCAACGCATGCCCCACTTGTGGGGCTTTTGGGGAAAACACAGCGAAGTCTGCCCTGAGCGCCCGTACATCTGTCCTCTACAGAAGGGCGTGCGGGTGGCGAGGTCGGCCCAACACCCATGTGGCTCACGCTTTCCCTGACCCCAGACCGACTGGGGGCGAAATACCACACCCGTTCCTTCACTCGACGACGGACGGAACTCTTTACACGGGGTCCCCGGTTTCGCACAAAAAAAGTCTTCACTCTGCACCGCTGTACAGCCCAAGGGCAAACAGGGGGGTTTAAAGCTTTGTTTTGTTCATTTTGGCCCCCCCGGATACGATGTTAGTTTAGGTTTTGAATTTTTTTCATAACTAATGATGTGGAAAAAAACCTTCCGGGAGAAAAAACTTTTTTCCCGAAAGTCCAAAGCATTGAAAATGCGTTTTGGTCTTCAAAATCTGTTTTAATGAAGAGGGAAATTTTGTCGAGACATTTCTTCAAGGGCGGCCGTTTGGTGGTCCCAAACACCCCTCTTGAAAATGGAAAAATAGTGTTCGCTCCCAATCGAATCAGGGGGGTTGCCCATTACGTTTAGCCTAACAGGTGGAGTAAGTCATTGACATGAGTCTTTACATAAATTTAAACGTATTTTGTTTGATGTCCAGTGTGGGGGACAGTTTAAATTTTTTTTTCCAAAAACTGAACTCTTGTCATGCAAAACATTTCTCAATTCATTCTCCCATTACTTATATTTTTATTACAGTGGTGTAGGTAATGGCCCAATTTTTGACAAATAGGGGCATTTTAATCGCCTGCTTTTTTTTTTGGGTTTATGTTGTACTTTTGGTTTTTGTATTTTTTGGCTTTTTTAGATTAGGGCACAAACCGAAAAATCCTTTTTTAGCTAGTGGGGGGGGTGGCCCCATTTTTCAAGCCTTAAATTTTAAAGGGTTTTTTTCCCTTCCAAATGATGGTATTTTACACCTAGGCCCATTGTCAGTTTACAATCTTGTCACTTTTAAATTTTTTAGAACTTTTTCAAACAAACCGAGGATATCCATTTTGTGTTTTCATGGGCGTTGGGAGGATAAATTTACAAGATTGGGGGGGGGGGGGGGGAAAGGGGGGGGGCAAGGCAGGGGCGTTTGAAAAAAAGTTTTGGCGCCCCCTATGCCCAAAAAATCTATGCCCCCCCCCCCCCGGAAAGATTCTTTAAAAGTGGGGTTTCATGGATTTAAATCGTTTTTTTAAACTGGGTCAGGACTACCAATAAATTAAATCCCACGATAATATTAAATCGCCCAATCACAAAAGATTCATCGTTTTCCCCTTTTAAAAAATGATTTTGTGAAAAACCTTTTTTTGTCAAGTATTGCCCTTTGGGTTTACTGTTTCACGCCTTATTTTGGTTAACACCGTTTTTTTTTTTTATGTATTTCCCCCCCACGATCGTTTTCAATTTTAAATTTTTTTTTAAACCTTAAATTGGGGATAAGGATATTCATGTTGTCAAAAATGTTTCCCTTTTTCTCCCCAATCCCCACAACTTCTACACCTATTTTTTTATCTATGCCCCAAAAAGGGGTCCCGCTTATAATCCTCTACCCAAAGCCTTCGTTCGGGGCCTGAGTTAACACCTTTCGTCTTTTTCAGGGGTTACTCCCCTCCAAATTTCTGAAAAATTGAAAATTTTAGTTTTGGGCTTAAAAGAACCAAAATTTTTTTGGAATTTTTTTCAGCAAAACTTTACATTGGGGGCCCACCCCTTTTTTTGGGCCGGTTTTAAAAACGGTAAAAACCTTTTCATTTTGGGAATGGATTTATTTTTATATTCGTGAATTTAAAGTTTAACCCCTATTTATTATTATTTTTACTATAAACTTTTTCCAACTCACTATATATACCCTACGCGGGAATTTAGTCACACTCCCCAGTTAAATTTTGTTTAGTTTTCCGGTTAATTACCGATAGTCAGAAAAAATAGAAAACTATTTCAATACCCGGACACACAGCACAAAAAAAGACTTACAAAAAATTTTGTGCTCGTTAGCACCACTTGTAAACTAAGCAAATCCCTTTCTAAAATGGGAAAAACTTCTTTTTTTAAAGGGGTGGGTAGAAAAGGGGTGACAGTGGACTGGGGCAGTTCACTGAATAAGGGCCCCCTAGACTGGCGACTAATTTTACACCCCATCTGCCTGTCATCTGTTTAATAAAATCGCGGACAAACAGCCAGAGGGAAGGGAAAAATTTTTTACGTTCTTGAAACGTTTCCTTAAAGATCAGGGGAATAACTCCGCATCCTGCCCGGGGGTCTGCTTTCCTCGGGATGGCAACAGAGAAAATTAAATTTTATACTATCCTGTCATAAAAAACTACACAAACAAAATAAATTTTGTATGTTAAAATAGAATCGAATTGGGCCCCCTAGCACTTTTTTTTCCCCCCGTTTTTAGTTTTTGTAGTAACAAGTAGCCCTAAAGGGCCCGGGGGCCCGTGCTTTAAGACAAACAAAATTAAAAAAATATGCCTATTTAGGGGGGGGGGGGGGGGGGGGGGAATGGGGGTTGAGCATTTTAGCCTCGCAAGGGTTTTTTTTTTTTTGGTTTAATTATAGAACATTTTGGGTATTTAAAATATCAAAATTTTCAGATTTTTTATGATACCCTAATTTATGAAACAAAAAATTGTAAGATTTCCAGATATCCAGGAATTGAATAGGCGGGGGAAAAAGGGAGGGGGCTGCCATAAAAAAAATAATTCGGGGGGTGCTGGAGTAAAGTTTCAGTTCTGCCTATGGTTATTACATGGCCCCCGGCGAAAAATTCATATTTGTCACTTTTTTAAAGCCGAAAAAAAACTAGTAATTAAAAATTAGGCCCTAATTGTAATAAAATTTTGGGGGGAAAAACCCTTTTTCAAAATCAACATTGATTTTTTGGAAAAAGTAAATTTTGGTTTTTACCCAAATTTATAATTGGGATTGTTTTACAATTTTTTAGTTAAGTGGGCGGAAAGTTTCCCCCCAACCCCAAAATTTTCCCCGGGGTTTTTTACCCTCATTTGTTACTGTTTTCCCTGCTTATTTTTTTTTTAAAAGTTTTTTTTAAAACCCTGCTCTTGTAATTTTTAAAATTTTAAAACTCGTTCTAAATAATATATTTTAGACTTTGGCACTAATTTTGTTTTACAGAATTATTTCCTATAGGGGTCGATGCCATAATAATTTTGTAGGGAAGCGTTTTCCCCGTTGAAATCAAAAAATGTGAGGGTTTTTTACTTGTTACAAAAAATTTTTATTTAAAAATGCATCCATAGGTAACAAATGATTTCCCAATTATTTTTTATTGTTTTTCCCCCGTAATGAAAAAAATGAATAGTAGGCAAAAACCCAAAGGTTTGACTACTCTAGAAGGGATCATTTTTTAGAGCTCTAAACCCAATGGAAATTAAATTGGGTTTTATTAGTTTGCACCACACCAAAAAAAGTTATTTAAATGGGGAAAAGTGGGCAATGTTTAATTTTTTTGGGTCCAATTACTCTTTACAAAGCCTGTATGACTAGAGTCACGAAGTTTCCCGTCTGGGGTTTAATTTTTAAAAATAATTTAAATTATTTTTAAAAGTCCAACCCCAGTTAAAATTTGGTTAAAAGGGTTTAAAGTATGAGGGGACCAACGTTTGGGGCCCCCAAGTAGTAAACTTCTGTCGTACAGGTTTCACCTGTGGGGTATTTTCCTTTTTTAGGGCCCACTGGGACCTCAAGGGAGGTTTGGGGGCGAGACAAACCCAGGTTTTAAAGGGTTTTTGGTTTTTAAAAAGTTTTTTAGTACAAGCTGCTATTGGCCGGGGTTTTTGTGTGGAGTGTCTTTTAGTGTCAATTTTCAAATTTCCCTTTCAATTCACAAAAAAGGGTTTTTTTCACAAAAAAACATGCTTTTTTTTGTACATTGGTTTCATAGCCCAGAAAAGGGAATTTAGGGCATGGGGGGAGGTAAAATTTAATTTAAAAATAAAAAATAATTAAACACAAATTAATCCAAGCCTATGGTAAAAAGACAAAAAAGACATAGATAATGGGTAATGAGAAAAAAAAATCAATGTACATTTTCATTTGGGGCCCTAAACCCTTTGGTATTTTGTGAACGCCATAAAGCTTTGAAATTTGGCATGTTTTTAACCATTTAAAAAAAAACCTTTGGAATTTCGGCACCGCCTTTTTTTACAAAGAAAGGGCCCCAATCCTTTCAGAGCCCCGTGATGCCCCAAAATTTTTTTCTGGTCTTTTGTTTATCTAGATTTTTTTGTTATTGATTTTTGGAAAAAAACCTTTTAAAAGGTTTTTTTTATTTATTTGGGAGTTGCATTTCAAAGTGTCAATGGGCAAAAGCAATTAAAACCTTTTCAATATAAACTAATGGGGGGGGTTGTTTTGAAACCCATCCCCCAACCCCGGCCCACTCTAAAGACGGATATTTTAAACACTCGAAAAATTTGGCGGAAAAATTTTATTTTATGTAAACAAAAAACTCTTGTTAAATAAATTTGGGGGCCAATTAACTTAAAGGGTTTAAAAAATTTTTAAACAAAAAGAGAACATCCCAAAAAAGTTTGTGGGGGTGGGAAACAGGACGGTTTTCCCAAGCCTGTTCACCCCCCACCCCCGGGGAGATCACCTCGCCTGACCCCAGGGGGAAAGGGGGGGGAAGGGACCCCGCCTTTGCTTGGCCGCAGGTGATCTTAGGGAGAACAAAGGGGTCAACTGGGTTGCCTCACTTGGCTCCTTTAAAGACCCAGCATTGTGGGCGACAATTTACCATGTCCGATGATAAGGGTGAGCTATATTCTGTGGAGGATACAGGGGTCAATGGTCTCGTCACACCAATAGAAGCCCCTCCGGTTCTGGTGAGCGGACTGCCTCCCATCAAGAGGTGGCTGCTGGGTGTTCGCACACAGTGGCTCTTGCTGACAGCGGTGAGGTCTGGGTGACTGGATATAATGGTGATGGCCAACTGGGCCTCAGTCATACAAATGACCAAACATCTTTTACTTGCGTGGCCAACCTCTCTGAGCCTATTATCGACATCTCATGTGGCTGGCTGCATACAACTCTTCTCACAGCTTCTCGGATCCCCTTGACAACTGGAAAAAACCTCAATGGTCAACTGGGATTAGGCGAAATTGAAAGTGTATCCACCTTTACACCCGTATCGGTGCCATCATCAGCCATAGCGGCTATGTCCAGTGGGTCCCACCATGTTGTTGCTCTCGGGGAGGATGGGACGATCTGGTCCTGGGGTAATAATGTTTTGGGTCAATTGGGAACTGGAGACGAAACTCGGAGATCCATGCCCACAAAAATAACCGGTCTAGAGAACCACAATATATCCGAGGTTATTGCTGGAATGTACCACACGGCCCTGTTAACACAAGAAGGGACGTGCTGGTGTTGGGCAGAGGAGAAGATGGTGAGCTTGGTCAGGGCGAGGAAAACCTCTTGGTGCCAACTCTTCTTCCCAAGGCACCAGGCCTGGTTGTTAAACAGGTGGTGTTTACTAGGACTTATTCTTTGCTGTTGGTTGTAGCAAAGCCAGCCTCTGTACCAATGCCTCAGCATATTCAATGTGTGTGTGGAGCTGTTGTGAAGGATGACCAGGCAAGAAACGGCATAACAGATTGGGAAAGAAGCATAATGAGGTCTCTCGAGTGTCCTGTTTGCTTCAAAGTCATGAGTGCACCAATACACCTTTGTCTCAATGGCCACAACTTGTGCAATGGTTGCCGGTCACACACTAAAATTACGGTGTGTCCCTTGTGCCAGAAGTCCTTTAGCAAAATCAGAAATATAGCTTTGGAGAGCCTGAGTTTGGAGATACAGCTACCCTGCGTAGATTGCCTGCAACGCATGCCGACTGGTGACTTGGAGAAGCACAGCGAAGTCTGCCCAGAGCGCCAGTACATCTGTCCTCTACAGAGGTCGTGCGGCTGGCGAGGTCGGCCCAACACGATGCTGGCTCACGCGTCCTCTGAGCACCCGGACCAGACGTG
Organism: Sweltsa coloradensis; assembly: GCA_024449915.1. Taxonomy (NCBI): domain Eukaryota; kingdom Metazoa; phylum Arthropoda; class Insecta; order Plecoptera; family Chloroperlidae; genus Sweltsa; species Sweltsa coloradensis. The sequence goes on along the minus strand of JAMZAV010001522.1, from coordinate 142,781 downwards.
GCGCGACCTACCACACCTGTTCCTTCACTCGACGACGGACGATACTCTTCACACAGATGTCCTGGCTGCGCACAACCAAGTCTTCACTCTGCACCGCTCGTACAGCAAGACAACAGGGGAGTTTAAAGCCTTTGTGATGTTCATCGGCCCACCGGATAACAAAGTTGAGTTTAGGTTTGAATTATCATTCATAACTAATGATGTGGAAACAATCTTCCGGAGAAACACTTGTTCAGACGTCGAAAGCATTGAAGACGCGTTTCGGTCTTCAAACTCTGTTTTAATGAAGAGGGAATCTGTCGAGACATTTCTTCAAGACGGCCGTTTGGTGTGTCAAGCAGCCATCTTGAAAGTGGAACCTAGTGTTCGCTCCAATCGAATCAGGGAGTTGCTACTTACGTGAGCCTAACAGGTGGAGTAAGTCATTGACATGAGTCATCACATAAGATCAAATGTATTTTGTTTGATGTCCAGCTGTGGGAGACAGTTTATGTTTGTTTCCAACAACTGAACTCTTATCATGCAGACATTTCTCAATTCATGCTCTATTACATTCATATTTTTATATACAGTGGTGTAGGTAATGGCAATTATGTCAAATAGTGTCATGAATTGCCTGCTTTTTGTGTTGGACTTTATGTTGTACTTTTGGTTTCTGAATTGTTTTGGCTGAAGTATTAGGACACATCCGAAACACCCTTTTTCAGCTAGTGGGGGTGTGTGGCACATTTGCATAGCCTTAGAACTTTAAGGATTTTTCCCATTCCAAATGATGGTATTTTACACATAGGCCTATTGTCAGTTTACAATTAATCTTGTCACTTCAAAATTTTCAGAACTTTTCAAACAAGCCAGGACTATCCATTTTGTGTTGTTCATGGGCGTTGGCAGGATATTTTACAAGATGTGGGGGGGGGGGGGGGGGGGGGGGCAAGCAGGGGTTGAACAAGTTTAGGCGCCCATAGGCCCAAAACTCTATGCCCCCCCCCCCCCCGGAATGATCTCATTAAATAGTGGGTTGCATCAGATTTAAATCATATTAAGCTGCTCAGGACTACCAATAAATTAAGTCTACGATAATATTACTCGCCCAATCACAAATGATTGCATCGTTTCCTCTTAAACAATGATTGTGTGAAAATCCTTTTTTTGTCAGAGTATTGCCTTAGGGATTTACTGTAGTCAGCGTCCTTATTTTGGTTAACACCGTTTTTTTACTATGTAGTCCCAAACACGATCGTTTACAATTAATTTTTCTGGATCATTACTTGGTATAAGGATATTCAATGTTGTCACATGTTTCATTTTTTTCCCCCACTCCCCACAACTTCTACACCTATTTTATTATCTATGCACAAATGGCTCGCGCTTACAATCTCTCGCCAATGCTTCGTTCGAGGCCTGAGTTAACACACTTTCGTCTTTATCAGGCTTACTATCTCCAATCGCTCAACTTGAAGTTGTAGTTGGACTTAAAAAGAACCAACTTATTTTTGGAATTTTCTTTAGCAAAACATCACATTGCTCACTCTCTTTTTTTGTCGCTTTCTCACTTCTGTACAGCTCTTTTTCTATTTTGGTAATGGATTCATTATTATATTCGTGAATTAATGTTTGAACCTCTATTATTATTAATTATTATTACTATAAACTTTTTCGCAACTCACTTTATATATACCCTACGCGGGATTCATGTCACACTCACAGATTAGTTTAGTTTAGTTACCGGTTAATTACCGGTACAGTCAGAAAAGTAGACACTATTTCAATACACGGACACACAGCACAGAAGACTTACTAAACCATGTGTGCTCGTCTAGCACCACTTGTAAACTAAGCAAATCTTGCTAGAAATGGAAAATCTGTCTTTTCCAAAGGGTGGAAGTAGAAATGGGATGACAGTGGACTGGACAGTTCAGCTGAATAAGCCCGGCTAGACTGGCGACTATATTATACACCCCATCGTGCCTGTCATCTGTTGAATAAGAATCGCGGACGACAGCCAGATGCAAGTGATAAATTATTTACGTCTTGAAACGTTTCCTTAAAGATCAGAGAATAATCTCCGCATCCTGCCCGACGGTCTGACTTCCTCTGTATGGCAGACAGAGAAAATTAATTATATACTATCATGTCATAATAACTACACAATACAATAATAATGTATGTGTAAAATAGAATCGAATTGCGGTAGCACTTTTTTCTTTTTTCCCCCACCGTTTTGAGTATTGTAGTAAGATTAGTAGCCCTAGGGCCGGGGCCTGTGCGTTGAAGACAAAACAAATTACAACAATATGCCTATTTAGGGGGGGGGGGGGTGGGGGGGGAATGGGGGTTGAGCATATAGCCTCGCAAGGCGTTTTTTTTGTTTGGTACTCTATAGAACATTTTGGGATATTAAACTATCAAAATTTGCGAGATTATTTTATGATACCCTAATTTATGAAACAAACATTGTAAGCAGTAGCCTAGCATATCCAGGAATTGACTATTGGCTGGAGAAGGTAGGGGGCTGCCATAAAAAACTAATTCGGGTGTGCTGGAGTAAAGTTTCAGTTCTGCCTATGGTTATTACATGGCCACAGGCGAAAAATTCATATTTGTCACTTTTAAATGCCGAAAAAACACTAGTAATTAAATAATTAGGCCCTAATTGTAATAATTGTTTTGGAAGAAGCTTTTACAACTCATACATTGCATTTTTGGAAATAGTATTGTGTGTTACAACTTTTAATTGTATTGATTTTACAATTTTGATAGTTAAGTGGGCGGACGCTTCCGCCCCCAAATTTACCACTGCTTTTATACACTCATTTGTTACTGTTCCATGCTTATTTGGTTTAAATGTATTTTAAACGGCATGCTCTTGTAACTATTAATTTAACACTCTGTTCTAGTACATATAGTTATATGACTTAGGCACTAATTTTGTTGTACATAATATTACCTATTTGGATCGATGCCATAATAATTATTGTAGCAAGCGTTTGCCCCGACTTGAACTCAAACTGTGATGATTCTTTACATTGTTACAATAGTTTTGAGTTTAAACATGCATCACAGTAGGCTAGCAAATGATTTCCTCAATTATTTTTCTATTGTTATCCAGGTAATGAAAATAATGAATAGTAGGCAATGCAATGGTTTGACTACTCTAGAATGTATCATTGTTAGAGCTCTAAACCTAATGGAGAATCACTTGTTTGATTAGCTTGTGCACCCTACACAATAAGTTAGTCACGATGGAAATGTGACAATGTTTATTTTTCAGGGTCCAATTACTCTGAACTACAAAGCATGTATGGCTAGATGTTCACAGTTCCAAGTCCCTGTCTGGGTTAATTATTAATAATATAGTAATTTCATAATCCACACTAGTTAGCTTTGGTTAAGGCTTCAACGTATGATGCACCAACGTGGCGCCCCAACGTATCTAGATCTTCTGTCGTACAGGTACATCCTGTGTGTATTTCTCCTTTGTAGGCCTACTGGGCTACCTCAAGGCAGGTGGCGGCGAGACAAACCGAGGTTTTAGGTTTATGGTTTCTAAAACGTTTCTAGTACACAAGCTGCTATTGGTCGGGTTAAGTGTTTAGTGTCTCTAAGTGTCAATTTTCAATTCACTTTCAATTCACAAAAATGTTTATTCACAAAATAAACATGCTTATTAGTACATTGGTTACATAGCCTATGTAATAGCAGCTCATAGTCATGGGTGGGTTAAAAGTAATAATAATAACAATAATTAACACAAAATTAATCCAAGCCTATGGGTAAAAAGACAAAAAAAAACATAGATAATGATAATGAAAAAAAAGTCAATGTACATTTTCATTTGACCATAAACCTTAGGATATTCTGTGAACGCCATAACGCTTTGACTTTGAGCATGTTTCAACTTCATTTAAACATAAACCTTAGGACGTTGCGTGCACCAGCTTTTAATACAAAGACAGGGGCCCAACTCATACAGAGCCGCGTGATGCCACAAGTTTTGTCTGGTCTTGCAAATATCATAGATTTGTTGTTGTTGATTTGGAAAAACCTTAAATGGTTAGTTTATTGATTTGTAGTTGCATTACTAATGTGTCAATGTCAATATGTCAATTAACCCTTCTTCAATATAAACTAATGGGTGTAGTGTTTTGAAACCGATCCCCCAACCGGCTAGCTCTAAAAGACGAATATTTTTAAACACTCGATAAATTTGTCAGAAATTTATATTTTATGTAAACAAAAAGACTCTTGTTACTAAATTGGGCGCCAATTAACTTACGTTAATAAATTATAATCGAACTAGAGACACACTCAAGGCAAGTAGTGGTGGTGGCAAACAGACGACGTCTCGAGGCCTGTCACCCCCAGCGGCAGATCACCTCGACTCTGACCCTCGGGCGACGGAGGGGGGAAGGCACCCAGCCTTCCTGCTTGGCTGCGCAGGTGGCGCTGTGCGGCTCCACTTCCAGCGGCTCAAGACTACACTACTTATTAGCTAGCATGCTTGATTTGAAAACTGCATATTTTCTTAAAGGTGGTGAATTTTCTAATATGATAGGAGGAGTAGCGGGTTTCACATGCATCTGATGGGCAAGAATTTAAATCGAATTCAACCATGTATTGTGAAATAGTAAGCATATGGCAGTACAGACATGGCAAAATGATGCATTTAACTACTGGATCCAGTTTCCCCCAAATTATGCAGAATTATTGACATAGAAAAACAGTTACAGGTTATACAGGTTAATAAACAATAATTTTAATATGGTACTCAACAATCTGCCGTTCCGATGGCTTGATGTGGCGTCATTGGACGTACAACGACGAGCAAAGATGGCGGTATGGCGCGTACCACGACGAACAAAGATGGCGATGTTGGCGAAGTTGGCGCGATTGGCTTCGCGTCGGCGTCTTCGCGCATTGGCGCTCTCCTGGCGACGCGTAGGCTTGGGTCCACAACTCCTGGACGTCTTCTGGATCGCAGACAGGAACACAGGCGACGAAGGGGAGGGCTTACCGACTCTGTACGCTGAAGTAGCTTGCGTGCGAGTGGTGAAATAGCCGTGGTCGCAGGCCTAGGATTGGCAGACTTGCCATAGGAAGAGTGGGACAATGGAAGTGATGAGTGATTAAATTAAAAGAATTTAGGAGAAATACCTCTCGGCGTTAGGGTAGGAAGAAATACTTGGTTAGTTTCCATCGTAGATATACGATGATGGATGTACCGGGTCAGGCTTGGGTCGTCAAGGTCGGTATGGGTTGGTCGTCAGCACATCGTTGGAGTAGAAGACCACCCTCTTACCTAGGTTTACAAGATTATCGATGAATATAAAAAGAAAAAAAACACGGCCTAATACACTTTAGGGCGACTCCACGGAGGTCTAAGTATCCGCTGCGTAGCCATCTCGAAGTTCTTCCGGTTATTCGCGCACTTTCGCGGCTTCTTCCGATAAAACACTCAACCACTCTTCCGTGACCCGACCTGTACTGTGTTTGCAGCCCGACTGACTCTTGGCTTCAGCGTCCAACTAGCCTCCCTAGTTCCCGCTGTTCTCAGCGCGTCTTTCGCGGGGGTGTCAATGATTGGTTCATTTCAAATAACTTCTTTTCCCGGGGCCTGTTTCCCCCAATCCCAGTGGATTCTTCTCAAGGTCCAGTACTGACCTCGTTGCCAGCTCAGTACTACCCCCGCGTGACTATGTTGCCACACAGAATCGGCAGGCGTCCGTTTGCATGCATGGGTTTCCACGTGACGCTTTCCTTGGGGGAAATCCCCTCCCGGGGAAAACTGGCTTCAGCTAAATTTTTTGCTAGAAGCCCCTTTTTCATAGGGGCAAAAACCAACCCGAACACTAAAAAAAAAAAACCCAAAAATACCCTGAAGGAAAATTTTCACCCCTTTCCCTTAGGGGGGCCCCCTCCCAGGGCCGCCAAAACACTGAGCTATTTTATGTGGGATGATTGAGACTTTTGGCGCATAAAGGGTTTTTTAATGAAAACATTTTAATAAAAAACACAAAAACAAAGAAAAAGGGAAAACATTGACCATAGGTTTGGGAACCCAAATAGCTGTCATAGTGAAGGCATTTAGGCAATTATTAGTGAGGGTCACGTCCAGGGCCCAGAGCTGTTGGGGGCACAGCTCCCCCCACTATTTTTGGGTTGGCCTTGCTTGCAACCCAAAACGAAAAGAATCCCCTCTCTTGACTGGACAGCAACTTCGGGCCCCAGTTTACCCTAAGTTACATGATTGAATTCGCATTTTCTCTTACTTCTACTCTTAGTATCATAAAAAAAATTAGGGGTTTGGGGTCATCCCTGGGGCCCAAAAAAAATTTTTTAAACCGTTAATTTTATTTTTCTGATCGATTTTGGCACATCCCCCCCCCAAACAAACTTTGAATATCCTGAGGATTTACTCATTTTCTACCTTTCGGGCCCACAAATAGGGGTATACCTTCCCCAGTAAAGCCTAGAAATGCCCAAATGGGCATTACCCTCAACTCCCTTTTCGGGCCCAGACTCGGGGATAAGCCTTTTAAATTTATTCATTGAGAATGCACCTTAGGGGGCACAACAGGGGCAGGGTCCCCTGGGGGCTACCTTTTAGGTTCCCAAAAAAAAAAAGAGTTTACCCTCTTTCCTACCTCTATGGGCCCAGTGGGGAAGGGCCTTTTTGAACAGATTTAAACTTAGTCAAAGACCCCCTTTTTTTCCCATTAACAATATTTAAATAAAAAAAATACTTTTGCGATGGGTTTCAGTTTTTATCCCTAAAATTTAAAGGTACTTTTTTTGATTTTTTTCTTTTATCTATAAATTATTTAAATATTTATTCTGTGTGAGCTAATTGGTTATGGGGCCATAGTCTTTAATTTTGAGCTAGAAATAGCAAGACGCAAGACCGACCCTTTTTTTGTGTACCAATCCCTTTCAATGACGAGCAAAGCCCCAACTGACATTTGGTTGATCAAGCTTTAAAACACCCATTTGGGGCCTACACAAGAACCCATCTAATAAAAAGGGGAAGGGTTGTTTTTATTATAATTATTTTTTCCTCCCATGGCATGGTTAGGGCTAGGCAGGGTTGGGTTTTAAGGGGCCCCTGAGTGTGCTTAAACAAAATAATGTTTTTTGGGGTTTGGGTTTCCCCCAAAAACCCCCCCCCCCCCCCCCGGATGGGCACGCATTTCAAAACACAATGGCCCCCTGGGGCCTAGTAGCGGGTTTTAAACCCTTTGTGGTTTATTTAACCTTAGTGGTACCCTACGAAATTTCTTTGTCTTTTTTTCTTACATGTGGGCCCAAAGCCCCTAAAATAATTTTGAAATTGAACCGGGGCCCCCTCCCCTTTGGAAAAGTTAAAAACTCCTTCGTTTTTGGGGTTTTTCTAAAAAAGGAAATTTTTAAAATGTTTGTGGGAAAATCGTGGGGGGGGGGGGGGGGGGCCCGAAGCGTGTATTTTTTACAAAATGTAGGGCCTACTTGGTATTTTTAAAGAGGGAGCGAAGGGGATTTGAGGGGTTCCATGCAATTTAAAAAACGGCCTTATTTGTGGGGCTGTCTGTCTTGTCTGAGGCCTACGTGGGAAAAACAGCCGGGAATCCCCTGAACAGATAGCGCTGAAAATTTTTGGGACTCTTTCGGATGGTTATGCCCCAACTTTTCAACACTTTCGCCAACATGGCGGTCAGTACTAAAATTTTTTACTTTAAAAAAAAATTTCCCCCACAAAAAACCCTTTTAAAGTTGCCCAATTTTAAAAATTAAAAAAAAACTTTTTGAGGAAAAGTACTTTCCCTTTGAAAAAAGCGACCCTTAAAGGTTGAATTGTTTTTTTAAGGAAAAAAAAAACATGTTGTAAAGTTGGGGGGATACAAACCGAAAAAAAGGGACCGAAAAATTTTTAAAAAGACATCCGGTACGAGTTTTCTGAAATGAATACTGATAACAAAATCAGCTAGCTATCCATTGGGGGATTTAAAACCCACAATAAAAAAAAAATGTGATTTTTTAAAAATCAATAGAATTTTATGAGATGTTGTGGCTTTTAGACCCGTTTGATGGGCTTCTGTATGATCCCCGGGGCTGTTTCCCTCGTGTCGAGATGAGGCACGGCTCGACGTTTGCCACCCATGTTGGTGGCTTTTTCAAGAATGATTCAAAAAAAGAAGCCACCCAAAAATGGGGGGGGAAACGTCGAGCAGTGCTTTATCATCGGGCACGGGCGAAACAGCCCAAAGGGTCATACAGAAGAGATCGATAACCCTTGTTTACAAATTTTTTAAAAGTAGGGCCCACCAAAAACAGGCTTTACCACCCTTTTTAAAAACGACTTTGGCCCTTTCCCTAGTATTTCCACAACACCAACGCTCTCACTCAAAAAAATCGCAAAAAAACATTTTGGGCCCCCCCCCCCCCCCCCCCCCAACCCAAGGAGTACCAGAAGTTAGGGTGGGGGGGGTTTTTGGGGATCCCGGCCAGTTTCCGGGTAGGCCTTTGACCTTCCAGCCCCCCATTAAAACACCTTTTATTTTAAAAAATTTATGGATATTATTTAATTGTTTTAAAATAAAAAACATTTTGTCATTTAAATTTGGGTAAATTGAAGGCCCTACCACATAGGAAAGGCCCCCCTTTAGTTTTTAATTGATTCGTGGCCCAAATTTTTTAACCCTTCTACAGGAATACGGGATCACCCCCTCCCAAAATGCTGCAGGGGGGCGGCCGGGCGCCCAAATTGCCAACAAAAGGTTTTTCGGCTTTATTCATTAGTCGCAGTCGCCGTTAACTTCGCCCACGGAACACTATCGGTTTTTATTGGGTTGTGGAGTAATTCATTTCTGATTGTCGAAATGATTTATTTTTTGATTTTAAACCAATAAATTATATTATGTTAAAAATGTTTATCTTGGGAGCACCCCCTCCTAGTGGGGATCCAAAGGGGGGGAAGGTCGGGAAGCAATTGGGGCCCCCCCCAAAAAAAAATCCCAAAATGTACAAAACATGTTGTTTTGACTATCTGTTTCGCCCAAAGGCATAAAATGTGCCCCCAGTAAAAAATCCCGAAAATAGTGCTTGACATTTCTATCAATACTGATGTGAATGGGCCACTTTTATTGGGGTTTTGGGAGCGCCAAATAGGTAGTTTGCGTGCGGGAACGTAGTAAATTTGGAAGATGGTAGGTAGTGTAAAGTTAAAGAAGCAAAGCAAAAAAGTTAAAAAGAAAAAAAAAAACTAGGGTACCCTATACGGTAGGCCTAAATAAAAGAAAAACTTTATTAAATTTGGTATTTTTTTATTTATTATTTTTTATTGTAATGTTTGTGTTGATTATTAAGAAAAAAAGTGATGTTGGCAGGTTAATTTCTTCTAAGGACATTTGGGCCCAAGCCCGTGGATTTCAAAATTCTAGGCTAACCCCTTTCCCGAAATTTTATTGTTGTTTTATTCCTATAAAATCACGTCTCATATTTCAGTAAGGGTAATTTTTTTATTTTTTATTTATTTAGGCCTATTTAACATCTTATCCTATTCAGTTATAGCCAAAAAAAACTGATTTACAAAGGAGGACCAACTAAATAAAATACTTACTTAGATGCAGATTATTATTAGTAGTAGGCCTTTTAAATTAGAAGTATATAGTGAGCACTGTATCATTGATGTATTATAATGCGCGTTACGGACGGTTACTATGGATAATATGCGGACGTAAAAACTAGGGAATGTGCAGTCGGTTTATGCGCGTTTTGTCAACAGAGCTCCATGGTTGTCTTTTTCCCACAATACCTGATTCTTGGTGTACAACATAATGAATAAATAAATAAATCGTTTTTAGAGTACTCACTCAATTATATAACTGAATTCAGGGGGGACAGTAAATCACAGCGACCAAGCCAACCTGTAGGCCCTGACGCAATCGCTCTGAATGCAATTGTGAATAGGGTACAAGTCTTGCATTCGGTTGATATTTCACATTTCTAAGCCGCCTTGTTAACACTACTGAGTTATGGACTAACAAGCAGGTGCTGGCAAGGCCATTTGAGTTCCGTTTCCAAAGCGTGCATGAAACCTACCGCACATTCCTTAAATCTACATCAGCAGATCCATGTTACCACAACGCTTGTAATTTGAGAGTTTTAAATTTAATCGTTATACATAATTGTTTATCAGTAGATCGAACCAAGATAAAATATTTTAAATGTTTGAAAAATTTGATAAGGTATTGATTACAAAAAATGGAATAAATGGAAACCATAATGTTATAGGCCTATAAGCCTACATTTTAATTGCAATAACTATTTCCGGAACTTCTCTTTAGGGATGGTCAATGGTCATACACATGAACTAAACATGAATGCAAGCACAAAACAGAAAGTGGTGAGAGTGCATCGGATATATTTATAATGATTGATGGCAGCACATACAGTACTCACTATTGCCAAAAAAACGGCATATGCCGTCACATTGTGACTTATGCCTCTCTGCAAGTGTGGCGTGTGGGTTCCTAAAAACGATTAGGTAAACATGTATGCCCTACAAAACTAATCCCTATTTATTGGTTTAGAATATTTGAAAAAAAAAGTTGAAAATGTGAATACCTATTTTAAATTTTGCAAATTTGCATCAACTAGGACTTATTATTTGATGCAAAACTTAAATACCAAATACTTTTGAATGGAAAATGAAAATTAACAATTTTTAAAATTTTAATTCATTACTTTATTAATTTGTAAATTAATTACTTTTTTGAAAGGGAGCACATCAATACCTTTTTCATTATCGATTTTCAAAATGGTAATGTCATTATCAAATACCAATAAAGCCCGTTCGATCTATAAGTGGAACCTCAAGTGTGGCACATGTAAGTCAAAACAAAACCAAAACACGTTCCGTTTACGGCCTGGCTGTCTTCGATGTCATGGTTTGGCTTCCGTTATCAACTGATAGGTCAATTCCAAACATAAATCTCTAGTGTCATGACACAACGGTGGGATAATCTCCATTTTAGAGTTTAGTTCGTGCCACTGTTGACGAATTATTTTATGTTTCGATAATCGATAATGAATTTTTTTTATCGATTATCGAAATAATAACCATTATTGATTATGATCGATTTAAAATCGATAATCGTGTGCATCCCTATGTATTGTTATTAATTCAAATATTTGGTATTAAGTTTGAATCAAATAACACGTCTAATTGATAAAAATGTGCAAAAATTTAAAGCAAATTTCAATACTTTTCACAAACTTTAATTTATTTTTTTTTTGCTACTTATTCACACAATAGACATCTATTTAGCAGCACTGTGGGCAATATTGGAATTATTAGTAATTAATTAAAATTAATTGCTTTAAATCTAGCATATTGCCGACAGTCCACCCACAAGCTTCCTGCCTGGGAGCTACCTTTCTGGGCAGTACTCAGGATATCTTAGGGTTGTGCTACCTGTACACTGCTCTTAGTGTCTCACTCCATGTTAAAAGTATAGGAGAAAGGTAGTACCCAGGAGCTCTCTCCTCCCATAAAAGTAACCCCAGAGTAATCCTCAGGAGGAACAAGCTCCCACAAGTTTCCTGCCTGGGAGCTACCTTTCTGGGCAGTACAGAGGATATCCCATCATTTTGCCTACAGTCTGCCTGTGAGCTACCTCAATGGGAGCTATTACCTTTCTGGGTAATACTGAGGATACTCCAAGGCAACCCACGCTCTGCCTCTGTGCTGCTTTCTGGGCAGTACTCAGGATATCCCAGGGTTGTGCTACCTGTACACTGCTCTTAGTGTCTCACTCCATGTTAAAAGCATAGGAAAAAGGTAGTACCCAGGAGCTCTTTCCTCCCATAAAAGAAATCCCAGAGTAATCCTCAGGAGTGAAAAATGTTTGTTGGGCGGATGCCTTTCCCCTTAACTAAAACCTACGCTTGGGACCCACAAACTCGGTCCGCCAAGCTCCCACAAAACAACCCAACAACACCACGGGTCCCCTGGGTCCCATCCCCCCAGGTTCCTACATTGGGTGTCCCCAAACACTAAAAAGAAAATCCCCCATCTGAGAACTCCTCAGAAGTTCCCTTCCTACTGGGCTGTGGCGCTACGCCACTGGCGGTAGTGCACTCGCTGGAAATGGCATCGCACACCGGCCCAAGGTCTACTACATCTCCGCCACCTGGCGGAGGCTCGTCTAACTCGCTCGTGTGGCCACTAGAGAGTTAGACGATCCTCCGCTAGGCGGAGATCCAGCAGACCTTGCACCGGCCGGCTCAACCTCGCCTAGGCCAAGGTCTGCTGGATCTCCGCCTAGCGGAGGATCGTCTAACTCTCTAGGTTAGGTCGTCGCAGCAGCGAATTAGAAGCCATTCTGGGCCTAACTTTTTGTAACGCGTTATGGCCGACCATGTGTTATTCTTGACATGCTCTTTTAAAATTGTCTTTTTATAAGTATTAAATACGAAATATGCCGGGTTGTGCAGCAATTAATTGTACAGGACAATCTGATGAAGAATTTAGACTTATCGATCCACTGTTTCATCAAGAAGACGGGCGAAATGGCTCCAGTTTAAAAGACGGGACAACTGGACTGTCAACTGACAACTTCTGATTTCAAGACTGAGGTTAGTTTTCTTTTAAAATACTTTGGCCTCACCCACCTAGGACCAGTTATTATTGTCTAGGCTATTGACCAGGTCTTATTTAAATGTTTAGGTTTTTGCTCCCATGCCAATTGAAGGGCTAGGCCTAGGGCCTAGCCTAGGTCCCAACCTTAAGTATTTTGAGGTTACGTCGTAAGCCTAGGCCTTTGTGTAGGGGCTTAGGCCGACTACGTCTCAAACGACCGTATTCTCATCTGACCGTAGTCGCAAATGACCGACTTTTGTCTCATTTGGCCGACTCCGTACGTCACAGAAAGGTCGGCCATTTGAGACTACGGTCATATGCGACTACGGCCATATGAGACTACGGTCATTTAAGACTTCGGTCAAATGAGACTCGGTCGTTTGAGACTGATGTTTAAAGTCGGTCATTTGAGATTACGGTCGAATGAGACTACGGTCAAATGAGACGCACCGCTCGTGAGTACAAACTAACAAATATTTCGAGGGCAAGGTGTGTGTTTATTGGCTATATGTCGTGACAAAAGGCCCACCCCCACCCCCGCCTCTAAAGTGTGTATTTTATAACTTGAATGAACTAACGTGGATACGTGAGTGTCAATCACAGTTAAAGAGCCAATAGAGTAAAGCAACAGTGATGTTCAGTATAGTCTATGTAGCATGATGTGGACATGTTCTCCACGGGCCTGAACGCATGTGAAACCTTCCCAAGATTATTGTTTGTATAATTTTATTGGTCTTTATGTATAATCTCAACGATATGATGTTGTTCTTATCCACAGCGTTGATGATTTCACAACAGTAATAATTGATTAAAACACTAGTGGATACAATTTTTTTTTTTTTACAATACAACGTTTCAGATATCAGCTTCTATTTCACAAAAATCAAAATAATTTTTGCCTGTGAATCGGGGAAGAGTATGATAGTAAAACAAATGAAGTGAGTACTGTTTGTATTACATTTTATCAAAAACATAATAAAACAAGCAAAGACAATAGCCAAGGTAGACAAAATATTAACAATAAAAAATGGTCGAATCAAGGTGATATTAAACTGATCTAGGTGCCCGTTAGGGCGCCGCAGCCAACCGCGGATGCGCTACACTAGCACCTTATACACCGAAGCAGAGTTGGGGTGATTTCGAGGTGTTACGCAATTCATGTAACGTATGTGAACTTGAAAATAATCACAATCGAGGGGATTTAGGTACCTGACAACACATGCCAAATTTAATTGGGTAACGACCATTCCTTCTTGGTGAAAATGGCTTGAAACATGCTCAAAATTCTTTAAGGATGTTACACTACTAAACTTATCTAACACTATTCTATTACATTCTAATACGTTCGTCCCGCGATTTCTGACCAAGGTAGGAAAAAATATAACTTGTACACTGGAATTAGGTTATAGTAATATATTCTATTGAAAAAAAAAGTTGAAAAAAGTTTGTTGAAGGCTTCCAAATAAGGTTTTAAAATAAGCCTTAAACACTTGGCATATAATCACAGTAACCATAGTTACTTGACACTTGTGACGGTAAAACAGAGTTAGGCGGGAAAGTGCGATACGTAAACAAATGGCGGACATTTAAAATTTTCTTCTTTGTGTGGAACGAGAAAAGGTGTCATTATACTCTCATAAAACAAATCAGAAACCGTCCCTGGCCTAGGCCCAGATGTAGAAAATTATTTATAATACAACAGTGTAGGTCTAAAGTTCCATTAGGCTATAGGACTAGATAAATAAATACATGTTTGACAAGCCCTAGGCCTTTCTTAGCCAACCCTAGGCCAGCACAACCTTGTTTTGACACTTCCCGCACAAATAACTAGTTTTGATTACTACAAGCCTAATGCAGATAAACAATGGTATGATAGTCCTAGGCTATTCCAAAATTTACGGCAATAATAAGCTTTTTCTTTACTTTTAATAAACTCACGAAATCTCCTGTCACTTTTAATAAAAATGTAAAACAAAAGATGGTGAAAATTTTCAATATTCTTCTGATTATCTGATGATTTACATGGCTGTGGGTCAAGGCCGTCTAGATATATCGCTTCCCTCGTGTGGGTGAAATAGGTGTAAAATTACATTAGTTGTGCGTTTGTTGTTACATGGGAAAGTTTTAATAGGATGTGAGTTGCCTAGACTTAACCAGTCCTTATACCGTCATTATACCAGGGTTAACCACTAACCAGATGTACATAAATCCGGGCCTAGATATTTTACATCCTTGTTTGCAATCCATAAAAATTAATAACTTTGATAAAATATTATATTTTAACAATAATTTGTAATGAACTTGAAAAGAAATAAGACCCACACAAAAAAACTTGTAGAAATACACCCAAAACCTTACCCTCAAAAGGATGATCTAAAAAAAGGCCAAGCCATCTCCCTTAATTTGCGCATTCTTATCATAAACGTACAGTGCCCCAAAACAGCTCCTCGAAAAGTTTGGCAAAATAGAATTTGCATGTTTACGTTTAAATTAATTACAAAAAAGAAACTTGGATAAACTACACTTTAAATTAATATCGCAAATCTATTTCCAATTTTCGAGGATGCTGTTATGGCATGTACGTTTATGATAGAATGCGCAAATGTGAAGGGAGATGAGCTTGCCCTTTTTTAGATCTCATTCTTTGAGTGTGTAAGGTTGGCTGTATTTCTACAGTTTTTGTTATGTTGTGATTCTTATTTACTCAACAAGGCCATTCGGAACGCTTTTTTGTCGCGTTGATGATGAGCATTTTGTAGGGTTTAGTATGCGGGAGATCTTACTTTTTGAAAATCATTTGTTAATTAGGATAATTTTATAAATAGTTTATGGCTATGGTAATACAATTATAGATGTAAATATCTCGAGCTTAAAGACATCTTATTGATGCATTGTAGTGATTGTTGCTAAGTTTCTTTTATATTTACACCTCAAAAAATTATATTAAACATTTATTTCTATGAATTCGGCAACTTTTTCACTTTTCTTCAAAAGGTCTACAAAAAATTGAACGTTGAGACCCACCCTTTGTCAGAATGGCCAAATATCACAAAATCCTTTAAAATCGGAAAAAATCGGAAAAATCGTAATATACGAATCATAAATATATTCTTCATTGAGCCCTACCCAAAAAGGCAGTTAAGTCAGGATTTTGAGGTCCCTCCTTGTCATCAGATGCTATGCGTTTTATGGTAGAGCGCGAACAAACGGACGAAAAAAAGAAAAAAACGAGCTTATTTTTGTGAGGGGGTCGGAAATTGATCTTCGCTTCTCATCCAAATACTAATTTCTATACTAGGCCGTTCGCGAACGCTTTTACTGGTCGCGTGATGTGAGCTTTTTGAAAGTTTTTAGTTGCTGGATCTCTCTACTTTTCAAGTTCTTCTGAACGCTGAGGTGTTGTTGTCAAGTTTCTATGTTATATTTCCCTCAAAAAATATTAAACCGTTTTTCTATGGATTCTGACTAACTTTCACTTTTTTTCAAAGGTATACATCCACAACCAATATATCCATGTAAATATGACCTTTACCCCACCCGTTTGGTCGAATCTGCCAAATGTCACAAAATATGACAAAAATCGTAAATAATATTCTGAGAAATATTTCTTCGTGTACCAAAAACGAGCAGACTAGTTCAGAGATTTCAAAGGGTCCCCTTCAATTTCTTAAGACCCATATACCGTTTTCCCGGTAGAGAGGAAAAACAGCAAAATAAAGAAAAACAAAAAAAAAACACCGAGCTAATTTTTTTTTTTTTTTTGGGGGGGGGGGGGGGGGCCAGTGAAATGAAGACTTCGCTACGCTCATCCGATTAAAGGAATCCCCATTAGAAGGAAATTGCACCAATTTGCCCCAACCTAGCACTAATTTCCCTGACACGTACAAAACTTAGGCAGTCGGCAAGTTTTTAGGTTCTATAAAAATTTTGTATATTATACGAGTGAAGTGAAATTGTGCACGAGTCACATTATAATGTTATTCTTAAGGTATTTAGAGGCGAAGTTGTGGTCGCTATAATGGGTTTAACTAGGCCGCTTCGCGAACATTTTTTAGTCTCGTTGATAGATGAGCTTTTTTGTAAGTCTTTAGTATGCGTGAGATCTCTTTACTTTTTCAAATCCTAAATTGCAAAATCATTTTTGTTAAATTAGGATTATAAAGTAATAATAAATGCTATGGTAATACCAAAATTAATAGAATGTAAAATCCAAAATATCTGCTGGAGGCCCGAAGACTTGTTTTTTTGTACGCATTGTAGATGTTTGTGTTGTCATGTTTCTATAGTTACAATTGTTAATTATACACCTCAAAAAAGTTATATTAAAACTTTTATGTCTATGAATTCTAGTTAACTTTTAAACTTTTTCTTTCAAAAGGTACTACATCACCATTACCATAATGTCCTTTTAAAAAATAAACGTTGTAGTCCCACCCGTTTGGTCAGAATCGGCCCAAATATCACGAAAATAGCGCATTACAAATCTAAAAATATCGTAAAAGTACGATATTCATGAGAAACATTTCTTCGATTGTACCCAAAAACGTGGCAGGTCTAAGTTCAGAGATTTCGAAGGTCCCCTCCAATTTTTATCAAGATCGCATAATATGCCGTTTGCCCTGTAGAGAGAAAACAAACAGACAAAAAAACAAAACAAAGCAAACAAACAAACAAAAAAACATTGGAGCTAAATTTTTTGAGGGGCAGTGAAATTAAAGTCTTCGCTTCGCTCATCCAACTATCTTGGCTATTTCATAACCGAATCACTCAGTGAATGAAGATCTTACAACCTCCTATACCATCCCTTTTATTTTGTATCAGTATATATTTTCGTGTCAAGATTCAATCAATTAGTTATGTTTGTCTGGCTGCACCAGCAATTACAATTGGTGTTTCACTTATACGTCGAATGGCTTTGTTTTCGATACCTGTAAATTTTCCAAATCATTTTTTCCTAATTGGTATAAAATAATATCGCCATATTCGAAATGCTAATATACAATTACACTGCACCGTAGTTCTGGTCCAGCTAATTAACTTCCCTCGTATCCCTATTAGATATCCAATCTTTTGCCTGTATTTGTATTAACACATTTACATGTGATTTGAACACTAGTTTATCGTCAATAATTATACCTTTATCGTGGATATTTAAATTCTGTAACAATAATTTCAATTACCTCATTTCCACCTCTTATTTTAGCATATATTCAGTCTCATTTATTTATTAATTCTGCTTCATTTGCCTTTACATTGTGCTACATTTAGTTAGTTTATTCACTCATAGCCACCAATATATTCTTGCTAGTTCCTCATTCATCATTAGTCTAATAATTTCAATAATATTTGCACCACTGATTGATAGCACCGTGTTATCTGCATAAACATTGATAGAAAACACTTAGCAATAACTCTTTACTCTACTTACGCATTGATACGAATTATGCAGTTTATTCGTTCCGTTATACCATTTCAACCCTGAAAAACACCGTTACCCTTGAATGCTAGCCCGCACGTGAGGAAGGTCGAAGTGGTTGCCTACGTCTCAGGGGTCCTTCACAATACAAAGAGCAATGACAGAACTCAAGTTGCAGCTATGATCTTCAACCATTCCACTGTGCAATGGAATTATCATGATGCCAGTATTAAAGAGTTATTAATAGTTTGGCCCATGGAAAGTTTCAAAATTATTCTCAATAAAAGGGCTCAAAGTCGTACACAAAATAATTTAAATAAGCGTTCGAAACCTTGCTATAATTCTGAGGCCTCTGGTAGTAACTGGTAGTACACTTTTCACATGAGTACGTAAATGAAGTATGCGTTATTTCCGAAAGAAAGATATTATAGACATAATATAAATATAATTTCCCTAGAAAGGGCCACTTATATTGTTTAATCTTCAAGTCTTAGTCGCTTTTCTGTCTGGTCCCATATAATATAGTAGCTGATGTTACCGACATTGCTGTATAGATAGTGGTTTAAATTCACTTTCAGGGTTGTTGTTAGAATGCCAGTCACTTTTTGGATGAGCGTAGCGAGCGAAGCGAAGATTCCATTTCACTACACTGGAGAAAAAAATCCGGAATGTTTTTTTTTCTTTCTTTCTTTCTTTTTTTTCTTTTTTTTTGTATTGTGTGTTTGTCCACACGATTCCGGCTAAACCGATACTCCAATTGCGATGAAATTTTATGGAGGCATTAAAAATCTCTGAACTTAGAACTGCCACGTTTTTGAGCGCAATCGAAAAATTATTTCTCATTAAAATTGCAATTTTACGATTTTTTTCGATTTTTAAAACATTTCTTCGACTTATAACTCCTACATGCTTTATCCGATTGTTATGATTTTTTTCACAAAACCCCTATTTTATGAATTAATATACTCCTGTGAAATTTTAGCGCAATCAAAAAATTATTTCTTATGAAAATCGCAATTTACGTTTTTTTTTTATTTTTAAAACATTCTTCGACTTATAATACCTACATGCTTTGTCCGATTGTAATGATATATTTACAGAACCTTAATTTTATGAATTAATATATTCGTGTTAAAATTGAGTGCAATCAAATAATTATTTCTTATAAAAATTGCAATTTTACGATTTTTTTTTAAATGACGATTACCTAATTAAAAAAAACTTTTAAGCTAATTTTTTATTTTATTTTATTTAATTTAAAAAAAAATCAACTTTGTAATGATTTTTTCACAGAACAACAGAAAATCCGCATAACACATGGCAGCTCAATGCACCAATTACGCTCATCCAACAACGCGGCGGGACTTGAGCGTTTTCCTAGTACACCATCATGCTTTACCCGATTGTAATGATTTTTCACAGAACAACAGAAAATCTGCATTCCGCATGACAGCTCAATGCACCAATTACGCTCATCCAACAACGCGCCTGAAAATGCGTTTGCGAAGCTTCCTAGTCATAAATCATAACTACGTTACATTGAAATAGAGAAATACAATAAAATCAAGAATCGATACTAGGTTACAATAAAATAGAGAAATACAATAAAATAAAAAATCAGAACTACGTTTCAATAAAATAGGAGACATTAACTACCCATAATGATGAAATGCATTTTTTTTGTATAACATGGCATTATTTTGTCTACTTTGATAGATACAACCTAAACGAAGTAATAATCGAAAAACAGCATTAGGCCTACATGTTTATTTAATAAGGTTGTGAGAAATGAAAACCGTAGGTCTACTAATGCGGATTAAAACCAGTCTTTAAATGTTACAGTTCAATAACTGAAATAAAGTTTTTATCATATTCTTAAAAATAATATAAATTTTTACTTCGAGGGGTGTGTGTGTATACGCCATAAATCAACCGAATCGCTGAATAGATTGCTCTGAAATTTTAAACAGACATCCGCTACCAGTTTACTGAGACTGCTAACAAAAGCAGAAACATCTGTTGCGTTTTAAACCTACAAGGAACACAAATTTAAAATATAGGCTGAACATGTGTAGGATTCAATTTTACGACAATGGTTTTGTTATTCAAGGAGTCATTTTTATCTAATCATATGTTTGTCAGGCTGTGGGTGCATGCAGTGACCAAGGTGTATCGAATATTACACGCTCAAGGTTCCCCAACATTTCGCTGGGAGATTGAGTAAACCTTGCAATCTCAACATGTATTTTGCACTAGCTATGTTTTCCATAGTACTGTATATGTATTTGCATTTGCAGGGGAGGGGGAATTTATCTAGAAACATTTAATCTGTTTTCCTCACATTTGTAGATGAATGATTATTGTTTTTATATAATTGCGAACTAGATATTTACACTGCCAAGTTGGTTATAAAATTGAATTTATTAATACTAGGAAGCTTCGCAAACGCTTTTTCAGGCGCGTTGTTGGATGAGCGTAATTGGTGCATTGAGCTGCAATGACTGTGTTATGCGGATTTTCTGTTGTTGGTGAAAAAATCATTACCAAGTTTAAGATTTTTTTTAAATTAAATTAAATAAAAAATTAACTTTAATTTTTAATTTTTAATTAATCGTAATTTTAAAAAAGGAAAAAATCGTAAAATTGAAATTTTCATAAGAAATAATTATTCGATTGCGCTCAAAAACGTGGCAGTTCTTGGTTCAGAGATTTCGAAGGCCTCCATAAAATTTCATCGCAATTGGAGTATCGGTTTAGCCGGAATCGTGCTCATAGACACACAATAATACAAAAAAAAAAAAAAGAAAGAAAAAAAAAACATTCGGATTTTTTTCTCCAGTGTAGTGAAATGGGATCTTCGCTTCGCTCGCTACGCTCATCCAATTAAAATTAAATTAAATTAAAAATTAACTTTTTTTTTTAATTAATCGTTGTTGGATGAGCGTAATTGGTGCATTGAGCTGCCATGTGTTATGCGGATTTTCAAGTTTTTAGTTTGCGTGGGATATCTTTACTTTTACAAGTGCTTTGCTTTGCTGCCTATGCATTGTAGGTGATCGTTGTCAAGTTTCTATTGTTGTAAATTGTTATTATTTACCGTAAAAAACGTATATTAAAAGCTTTATTTCTATGGATGCTGGCTAACTTTTTCAACTTTTTCTTTCAAAAGGTACTACATCACCACAACCTAAATGTCCATGTATAATATGAACGTTGTAGCCCCACCTGTTTGGTCATAATCGGACCAAATGGCACAAAAATATCGCACTAAACCGTAAAAAACTTATATTAAAAGCTTTATTTCTATGGATTCTGGCTAATTTTTCCAACTTTTTCTTTCAAAAGGTACTACATCACCATAACCTTAATTTCCATGTATAATATGAACGTTGAAGCCCTACCCGTTTGGTCAGAATCGGCCCAAATGGCACAAAAATATCGCACTATAAATCGAAAAAATCGTAAAAGTACGATATTCATGAGAAATATTTCTTCAACTGTACCCAAAAACGTGGCACGTCTAAGTTCAGAGATTTCGAAGGTCCCCTCCAATTTTCATCAAGATCGGATATGCCGTTTGCCCGGTAGAGAGCGAACAAACAGACAAAAAAAAACACCCGGGTAAAATTTTGGGGGGGTTAGTGAAATTGAAGTCTTCGCTTCGCTCATCCAATTAAATTAAATTAAATTAAATATTAACTTAATTTTTTTTATTATTCGTAATTTTTATCAAAAAGAAAAAAATCGTAAAATTGCGATTTTCATAAGAAATAATTATTCGATTGCGCTCAAATTATTTCATAAAATTAAGGTTCTGTGAAAAAATCATTAAAAAAGGATAAAGCATTAGGTGTTATAAGTAAGAAATTAAAAAAAAAACGAAAAATTGCGATTTTCATGAGAAATAATTTTCCGATTGCGCTCAAAAACGTGGCAGTTCTTAGTTCAGAGATTTCGAAGGCATTCAGAAAATTTCATTGTAATTGGTATTGGTTTAGCCGAAATCGTGTTAACAAACACACAAAAATACAAACAGAAAAAAAATAAAAAACATTCCGGATTTTTTTCTCCAGTGTAGTGAAATGGAATCTTCGCTACGCTCATCCAAAAACGAGCATACGTAAGAGTCCCATCACCTTGTCTAGCCCATAAATTGAAACAGATAAGAGTACTTAATTTTTAACTGCAGGCGGATTTGATTTGGAAGGTTTTGGTGACTATCCATTTGTTTTGTTTGTATGACAAGGTATAGCCAGTGGTGATTCCATTTTTACTAGTCACCGTATTAAGTAACCAACCAGAAAAATATTTTGTAATAACAGTTGGTTTGAGATGGTGATCATTGGCCTAACTAAAAATAGTTACTTCATAGTTTGTTTTAATTTATTCATTTTAAAATTGTCTTTATACCCACTCAGTCACACTACTGATTTTCAGTGGGGGTCATTAAATTAAACAAAGTGACTAAAACGTTATGACCATGCCATGTCTTATATTTGGTGACGTTATTTCGTTGGTGGTGTTTGGTACACAGACATTGAGTGATATAAAATACGAGAATGTTTGAAATTTGTTTAGTACGGGATAAGTCCATCATTAGAACGATAAATACTACTGTGATTTAACATTTCTCCTGACTGGTGCGGCGCGCAACTGCATGCATTAATTTTTGGTGTCGGCTTCTAAGCCCCTGTCTCCTAAGCCCCTGGCCCTTTTTTTGGCTTCTAAGCCCCTGTGGCCGACGGTTGTGCTACACGTTGCAAAAGCGGGGCTAAGAAGAAAAACCGGGTCCGGGCTTTAGAAGACTAAAAGTCTTCTTAGGCCCTGTCTCCTACCGGCCCGCACGATGTTTTTGTTCGGTCGCACACGTTGCAAAGCGGGCTGTACTTTGCTCGAGGTGAAACCATAAATTCCCAAAATGTTGGTGGTGGGTGGGGTGGGGGGAAAAAAATAAATCATTAGCAATATTCGATTGATTAGATATTGCTTAACGTCTCATTCGACTCGAAAATGTTTGCAATTAAATCATGTCGGCATTGCAAAAGCACTGTTTTAATATGCATTGATTTTATTGTGAAAATTTTATTCATAGTTGAATGTTGATAAAGAATTGGTTTTAGGAGAACTAACACCATAGTTTTCATTACTTAACAGTAACTGTGTAGCTGCGTGGGGGACCCCAAATACACATTGGGAACCTGCTCATCTTAAAAATTATATTGTGTCGTTTTCAAAAATTTTCTGGCACTCAAAGTCGTCTAAGGGTGTAGGCCTAATAATACTATTTACTTCAAATCAGAAATTAAAAAAATCCGCCCCAAACGGGATTCGAACCACGGGTCTCCACAACTCCAGGTGGGCGTCGTAACTACTAGACCATCGGGACGATTAAATGTTAATCTATGAATTGTAGTTGCATTATACATCTGAAGGGCATGATTAAGATGCTCACCTGGAATGTGGAGGACCTTTGGTTGAATCCCGGTTGGGGGGAACTTTTTTAATTTCTGAAATTTAAGTAAAATAGGAAGCTTCGCAAACGCTTTTTCAGGCGCGTTGTTGGATGAGCGTAAGTTTTTTAAGCGAAAAAGCGTATAATTACGATTTTTCATAAAAAAAAAAATTTTTTGATTACACTCAAATTTCACAACCATTATTAATTCATAAAATTAAGGTTCTGTATAAAAATCATTACAATCTGATAAAGCATGTAGAACGTTATAATTCGAAAAAATGTAAAATAAAAAAATAAAAACGTAAATTGCGATTTCCATAAAAGTTATTTTTGGATTTCGCTCAAATTTCACACGAAATATTTATTTTATAAATTAAGGTTTTTATAAAAAAATCATAAAAAATCGGATAAAGCATGTAGGTGTTATAAATTTAAAAATTGTTAAAAATCGAAAATAAAGATTTGAGCGCAAATCGAAAAATTATTCTCATAAAATCGCAATTTTTACGATTTTTTCGATTTTTTAAAAATATCTTCGAACTATAACACCTACATGCTTTATCCGATTTGTAATGATTTTTTTACAGAACCTTGATTTTAGGAATTTATATATTCGTGTGAAATTTGAGTGCAATCGAGAAATAATTTTTCGATTGCGCTCAAAAACGTGGCAGTTCTAAGTTCAGAGTTTTCGAAGGCCTCCAGAAAATTTCATTGCAATTAGTGTATTGGTTTAGCCGGAATCGTGTTAACAAACACACAAAGTACAAGAAAAAGGGGAAAAAACGAATTTGTTTCTCCAGTGTAGTGAAATCTTCGCTTTGCTCGCTACCTACGCGTTGTTGGATGGGCGTAATTGTGCATTGAGCTGCCATTGTGTTATGCGGATTTTTTTGTTGTTCTGTGAAAAAATCATGACTAAGTTGAATTTTTTTAAAATTTTATTTAAATAAAAATAAACTTAAATTTAAATTTTTTTTAAAATTTAAAATTAATTTTAAAAAGAAAAAAAAGAAAATTGCGATTTACATAAGAAATAATTATTCGATTGCGCACAAATTTCACACGAATGTATTAATTCTTAAAATTAAAGTTCTGTAAAAAAAAATCATTACAATCGGTTTAAAACATGTAGGTGTAATAAGTCAAAGAATTGTTTGAAAAAAGAAAAAACCCGTAAAATTTCGTTTTCATAAGAAATAATTTTTCGATTGCGCTCAAAACGTTTGGGAGTTCTACTTCAGAGATTTCAAGGCCTCCAAAAAATTTCCCTTGCAATTGGAGTATCGGTTTAGCCGGAATCGTGTTAATAACAAACACTAAAAAATGCAGAAAAGAAAAAAAAGAAGAAAAAAAAACATTCCGGATTTTTTTCTCCAGTGTAGTGAAATGGAATCTTCGCTTCACTCGCTACGCTCGCTACGCTCATCTAAAAACAATTATACCTACGGGAGTGTTTTCGACTAACCAAATCGAGAATATAAAAAAACATTATTATTACGAGGAAGCTTCGCAAACGCATTTCAGGCGCGTTGTTGGATGAGCGTAATTGGTGCATTGAGCTGCCAGTGTTATATTTTCTGGGAGTTCTGTGATAAAATTATTACTAAGTTGAATTTTTTTAAATTAAATTAAATTAAATAAAAAATAAACTTAGATTAAAATTTTTTAAATTAATATTAATTTTAAAAAAATCGTAAAATGGCGATTTCCATACGAAATAATTATTCGATTGCGCTCAAATTATACAAGAAAATATTAATTCATAAAATTTTAAATTTCTCTTTAAAAAATCATTAAAATCGGATAAAGCATGTAGGTGTTTAAACTGAAGAAAATTTTTTTAAATCTTTAAATTGCGATTTTAATGAGAAATAATTTTTCGATTGCGCTCAAAAACGTGGCAGTTCTTTTGGTTTAGAGATTTTGAAAGGGCCCCCATAAATTTTAATCGCAATCAGAGTATCGGTTTAGCCGGAATCGTGCTAACAGAGAGACAAAATACAAAAATAAAAGAATAAAAATAAAAAAAAAGCATTCCTGATTTTTTTTTTCTCCAGTGTAGTGAAATGGAATCTTCGCCTCGCTCATCCAAAAAGAAAAAACCCGTAAAATTTCGATTTTCAAAGAGAAATAATTTTTGATTGTGTTCAAATTTCACACGATATTTCATTTATAAAATTAATGTTCCGTGAAAAAATCATAAAAATCGGAAAAAAGCACGTAGGTGTTAAGTCGAAGAAAATTTTTAAAAAAATCGAAAAAAATCGTAAAAATCGTAAAATGGCGATTTTCATGAGAAATAATTTTTGATTTCGTCAAAATCGTGCAGTTCTACGTTCAGAGATTTCAAAGGCCTTCAGAAAATTTTATTGTAATTGGAGTATCAATTTAGCCGGAATCGTGTTAACGAACACAACAAAATACAAACAGAAAAAATTAAAAAGAAAAAACATTCCGGATTTTTTTCTCCAGTGAAGTAAATGGAATCTTCGCTTCGCTCGCTACGGTCATCAAATAGGTTTATTATTTTGGAGTAGACATCCACTTGTTGGCCAGTGGTGGGTGCGGGTTACGGGGTGCATCTCTGAATTTTTCAATAGTTTTTATTTTTTCAATGCCAATTAATCGTTGAACGAAATCTGAAAAAATAATTTCATCCACACTTTCATTTTATTTGTTTGTTACGTAAATAATTTTTTTTGACTTTCCAAAAAAGAAGTAAAATGACCCCAAATTGCCGTTTTGGTTAAAACTAATACATTAGGGGGGGGGGGGTATCTGACAGTCGTTGGTCTTCTAAAGTTCACGAACGAACGAAGAAAAGAACGATTCTTCTTTTGGCCCTGCACAAGTTTTAGATCAAATCCATACTTTTTTTTAAATTTTCGACTGTAACAAATTTGTGTGACAACCATTATACAGATTAGAACGTGCCATTTTCTTTTTAATTGGTTTTGCTTCTTTTTTCTACTTCGTTTTTTGATGTGGGTGCTAATTTTAGAGAGCGCGGGTCATTACGTCTGCATATCGGAAATCGTTTATTTGAACATCGAGTTGAAAATAGATTCGTTAATTGATGCAAACTGAAAACGCAAATGTCAGACATAGACTTTTGGAAATAAATTTTAGTAATAATATAGTTTTTTTTTTCTATACACGAGTATCAATAAACTCATATTTTTGCCCCTGAACCCAGCTTGGGCCAGTGACCCCCCCACCCCCAGAGGGGGGCCCCCAGTCTTGCGGGGGCGGCTTTGGTTACCGCTACGCCACTGTACGGATAATTAATAGTTTTTAATACATATATTAATTAATAATGATAGGCCTAAAATTAGCATCCTACCATAGCAGATTTTTCAAGATCTATCGCGAATCAGGCAGAAAATGCTAGCGTGCACATTTTGGTGTATATGGCCTTTTTGACGGATTTAAACACCTTTTTTTAAATAATTTTCTAGAATCGAGATAATATATTGAAAGTGCTACGATAGGTGCCTTTCTATTTCATTCCTATCTAAATTTGTGAAGCCTCATATTCATACATAAAATATGACTATGACCAAAATAATATATCAATGAATTACATAAAAAATAAATTAAATTCCAACGCTTCGGAAAACTTTGTTTTTATTTTCATAACATAGGTATTTTAATTAAATTTAATTGATTTTTGTAAATACGCATCCCTTAAAATGGAACCTAGTTTTTCGGTAACGCAGGGAATAAAAAATTTTCTTTTTATGTAATTCAGTGTCATATTTTCTTTAAGCTAGTTAAGGCTATTGTATCGTCCTCTAAACTATATTTTAAAATTAAAGGAAGATGACGGCAATCTTATCTAAATGTGTGAGGGTTTTTGAAGATAACAAAAACATATATTTTGTATTTTTTGGGCGGGACGATACGTAAACCCGTTAGCCATAATAAAGCGAATTTTGGGACAAAAGTGGGAACACTGGGCTAGTGTTAATTTTGAGCGACGATTTTTTTGAATATTGTTAACTTCACATCATTGCCTTCCACCTCCTTATAAGGAAAAAACAATTTTTGAAATACCCTTCGTAAACGATTTTGTTTCAGGGTACAAAATAAGAGTTTTGTACCTGCGGACGAAAAAAAAAAGAAAATTGAACGATATTTCACAAAATTGTTTTTCCTTATAAGGAGGTGGAAACAATGATTTTTAGAAACAATATACAAAAATCGTCGCTCTAAATTAAGATACAACACCTTGCTCAGTGTTCCAACTTTTGTCCCAGAAATTTGCATATAATGACTGACAGAGACGTGACGTTCTGCCCAAAATATTACAAAATATATTTTTCCTTTGTATTTAGGACCCTCACTCATCTGGATAGGATTGCAGTCATCTTCCTTTGATTTTTGAATGTGGTTTGGAGGACGATGCAACAGCCTTAAATAATGATATAATGGCATAATTATTTTTCGGGTTTATCAGTGCACTTTTATTATTTCAACCAACGTTTCCAGTTTAATTTTAAAGAGAAATTTAAAATAATCAAAGAAAAATCAAGCAAAATCAGAAATTATATCAAAACAAGTACTGCCACTGGCAACAAGCTTAGGTATACATTCTCACACATTAGTCAAAAGAGGTATAATTTAACAAAATGTAGTAGAGGTAATCCTTAATTACATCAACATGAAATCAAAATGTCTACAACAATTTATAAATTTAAAAGAGGGAGTGAAGCGACTGAGTGTCTCCATTCAACTCAAACCCGGCGCTCATTCGTGGTCCCGTGTGCGTGCGTGTGTGTACGTTTGAAAATCAGCCGAATCGCTGAACAGATTGAGCTGGAAATTTTAGACAGGCATCCGGGACAAGTTTACTGAGAAAATGTTAACAAAATCAGCTAGGTTTGTTGCGATTTTAAAACCCACAAGAAGTAACAATTGAAAATAGGCTGCTAATGTGTAGGACCCATTTTAAAAACATGGTTTGTTTTTGAAAAAATATTTTTGGTTTGTTGATTGCCCGGCCGTGAAAATGCAGTGCCCAAGGTGTATTGGGAATCTTGCCCGATCAAAGGGACCCCACATTCCGCTTTGGATATTGAGCAAACCTTGCAATCTTAACACGTTTTTCTTACTGGCTATGTTTTCTATAGTATTGTCACAGATGATAGACTATACACTGGGGTTATATGCATTTCAAAAAATGTTTAATAATTTTTAAATACAATCCAGAAATAACAAATCTTTCCCGCCAGGGGATTGGACCTAGTATCCCAGTCCCACACATTTCGGGTATAAGGGCGTCTTTAACCAAAACTAGACTAGAAAAACGCCAAAGTCGTTGTTTGACGAGTTCCGGTCTTGTGTGGCTCGTTAGTCTTTGTGGGCTCGTTGTCTTGTTGTTAGCGTATCTGCTTCCAATGCAGAAGGTCCAGGGTTCGATTCCCGTCAAAGGCAGAAGTTTTTTAACTTCTGATTTGGACTAATTCCATCAGTTCTTGTCTTAGGAGTTTGTAAACGGTGACTTTGGGAGCCGTCCTAGCAACGAAGCACATATAATTCAGAGTTGTTCTGAAACGGGCCCAAATTGTTTTATTCTGGCGTGGATCCGCGGGTGTTCGCACTGTCCATAAACCCCTGATTGCTATATTTCCTATTACAAATATTGATCTTTGGTTGGTTTCGCTCACTCGTCGATTGGCGTCGGGGGCCTACAGGGTTGGCTCGGTCGCTTTGATTTACTGTCCCCCACTGAAAATCAGTTATATAACTGAGTGGGTAGACTCTAAATACAATTTTTTGTTTTATTTTTATTCATATTTTAGTACCCCGGGAACATTTGCATTCAAGTTTGATAACTTATTATATAAATAATACGCTTTTTAAGTTTTTGTTTGGGGATAAGGGCGCGTCCCAAATGTAAGACCATATATGATGATAGGCTATGTTTATTTGAAAGTAAAGGTGAAATTGAAAGTAGACCTACGAAAGCCTACGACAAGTTTTAAAGTATAGACCTATCTAAAATATTACAATCGTATTTTTATTTAAAAATATATTTTGACATTTTTTTTATTCCTCATAAAATAAGCTTTAGGCTCAATTTGATATTAGGTAGTCTGGGTGATTTTAAATTAATAAATTTTAATTTTTTATTAATAATAAAGTCGGAGAAGCTCACCTTGGAGCCATCGAATTTTGAACTTCTCGTACCCGAAAAAGTAATAGTGCCAATTCCACGTTATAGTTTCACTTTTTGCACTTAATTTGCCATTAGGCCTAGGCCCTTTACTCCACTATTTTTGTATTCTTTTTCTACGCCTTATAATATTCTTAATACTACTCAATTTTATACTTTCAAATCCCGAAAAATACACGAAAATAATATGTATCGCGGATCACTTCTCTGTGTCTTATATTTTAATTTCACGCTCGTCGTTTCGATCAAGTGTGTGTATAATCATATTCGATTGCCTCAAGCGAAAACGACAGAAGTGTAAATGATCAGAAAAAATACAATTTCGTTTCTACTAATAAATTAATACAACTAAGGAACCCGAAATAAAAATTCACTATGCTTAATCTTGCTGTTCTTACAGGACCACTAGTATTATCACTAACCGCATTATTTTTTCGATGCAATTCAGTGTTAACGTTCTTCCCCTGTGGCTTAACTTAAGACAAAATTTACATATTCGCATATATATTTTTTACCAAGGAGAGACGTCTCATGAACCCCTCAATTTGTACTTCATCCAAAAATTCGTATTAAAAAAATAAATAATGGGAACTTTTAGGGAATTTTTGTTAATTTACCCTGTTTTCACAAGTTTCCATTTACACAAAAAACTAGTGCACGTTTTGTCCTTTTTAGGCTATTTTACGCTGAAAACGACGAATGCACGTGTGAGATCAAATTATATAGTCGAAAACATTTATGCTTCCGGTCCTGTGGGTACTAAGTTTTAAAACTAGGAAGCTTCGCAAACGCTTTCTTTGGTCGCGTTGATGGATGAGCTTTTTAATTATAAAATTTTAATATTAATTTAAAATAATAAAATAATTACACGGCCCATACAAAGCAATCATATGGTCTGTTGGATATTGATTGTTTGTAACAAGGGTGTGGTTTAAGGTATAAAATCTCATGTGAAGTTTTCATACAAGGTTGTGAGAAAGATCTAAAATCTAATTTTTTGTGCTATTGGGCGGGTTCTGACCAAACGGGGTGGGCTTTCAACGTTTATATTTCACATGGGCATTAATGTAAGGGTTTATGTATTGACTTTTGAAGAAAAAATTGAAAAGTTGGTCAGAATCTATAGAAATAAAGGTTTTAATATTTAACACCTCAAAAAACTCAAATTAAAACCTTTATTTCTATAGATTCTGACCAACTTTTTCAACTTTTTCTTTCAAACGTCAATACATCACCATTTCTTTAATGTGCATGTGAAATATGAACGTTGTATCCCCACCCGTTTGGTCAGAATCGGCCCAAATGTCACGAAAATATCGCACTAAAAACCGAAAAAAATCGTAAAAGTACGATATTCATGAGAAATATTTCTTCGATTGTACCCCAAAAACGTAGCAAGTCTAAGTTCAGAGATTTCGAAGGTGCCCTCAAATTTTCATCAAGATCGCATATGCCGTATTCCCGGTAGAGAGCAAACAGACAGAAAAAAAAAAAAAAAAACACACGAGCTAAATTTTTTGGGGGGTCGGTGAAATTGAAGTCTTCGCTTCGCTCATCCAAAAATCGATAATAATAAACACTTAAAAATTCGTTATCATTTCTTATCTGTAATGGCTCATGGGATCGAACAAGGTTTTCGTGCGGGCGTTAGGAGACAGGGCCTAAGAAGACTTTTAGTCTTCTAAAGCCCGGACCGGTTTGTCTTCTTAGCCCCGCTTTGCAACGTGTAGCACAACCGTCGGTCACAGGGGCTTAGAAGCCAAAAAAGGGTCCAGGGGCTTAGGAGACAGGGGCTTAGAATACCGCCCCAAGCAGTGACTAGGATACTATACCCAGAACAATATTAAAACGTAATTAAAAAACTTTTCAATGATCTGAACAATTCTTGGAAACATCAAGGTTCATAAGCGATCATGTCATTTTATAATATTAATATGCCTCCTACTCTCAGGGGAAAATGGGCTATGTACGAGAAATAAGAATTTAATTATATTTGAGAAAACGACAGAATGAATTATATTCGGATGTTTCTCCCCGTAGTTCGTAAAGAAAGTACGGAAGAACTGCAATTGAGACGCTCAGCGTGGGGTTTAATTGCGACCAAGCACCTATGCATGATATCATTATCGTACTGGTAATCAAAACAATTGTTACGATGCAGGATTTAAAAAATATACAAATCATAACTGCAAACAACGAGAGTCTTCCCACACAGTCAATGATCTCATTTCAGTGACGGACTTCAATTAAAGCGATGCAAACCGATGACGCCATCGATTGACGAAATAATCGGACACTTGAAATAGTATTTCACAGATGGCTACGATTCATTCGCGGATGAGTCAGCGTAGATATAACTACTTCGGAACAACCATTTACAACTTGTTATGTGCTTTGTTGCTAAGATGGTTTCAAAGCCACACTCTCCGTGGATGTAATGCGATACCCTGCCCATAGATTTTGGGTTGATTTAAGTCGGGAATCGAACCAACGACCTTCCGCTATGGAAGCAGGGACGCTATCCTTTACACAAACAAGCCACAAACATTACTTGGCAGACTTGCTTGCCCCCAGAGCAATAAAATGAAATATTCTGTAATAATAATTCAATCATTACGTAGTGCATGGGTGATGTCTGTCCTATAGATATGACCCCGGTTTCGAATCCCGTCGAGACCGGCAATCCTGAATGAAGGTTTTTTTCGAGCTTTTCCTCAGTCGCTAATGCGAATGCAAGGGATTGAATAGCCCTCGGATTATTTTAATTATCCTATCCGCAAACTACCTAGTTAGTCGAGAGGGTCCACCATTTATCCTACAGCGGGCATCCTACAAAAATGTATTTATTTATGGGTATGACCGGTCGAAAGGAACGACTACCGTGCGTTAGCAAACGATGTTATTTTCTTTATCGTGCTGAAAGAACGCTACACGATATCTAAAAAATAGAATAATGGTTCGGTTTGGCACTATATAATATAATTACATAGACTAATCGTAAACAATATTTGCTTAGTTCTTACAACACGGGTAATTATGTAGATTGGTTGAATGGGAGCACTACAAACCTTGCATTGCGGAGAATCAAAATTATAATCTACTAATTAAAGAACGCGATATACATATTATTTAGGCAGTCTCAAATTCTGATGTCGTCCGCGGTCGCAGTCTCGCACATAGGGACGCTGGCGAATTACACTAGCAGGACGTGGATTCGAATCCCGCACAAGGCATAGGTTATCTGTAATTGTTCTTCACTCTCGTCTATCACCACTCAATAGTCCGAATAGCATGATGTCAATAAAAGGACGTTGAACAACAACAATCATCATCATTATAATTTCTGGTAGCGAATATTATAGAATTCTTACAACGGTGTAAAAAGCTGCAAGCAATCCTCAAAATAGTAGATTGTGTTTATGTAATCTGATGACAAGAACATCCGGTGTCCAGATCCCGCCCACATTACCTCCCCTACTTGCTTCGAAGTAGACACGATCGAATTTCACAAGAGAGCGCCACCAAATGGAGCCAAAAGTGTGCTTTGCAAGGCGTTCGTACTTTTCAAACTACGTCTACATTTTTCGTCCGATTTCAATAAAGTTTTTTTTATTTTACTCAGAAATGAACTGTTATTCTACGTACATAGCCTGATTTCGCAAATTCGCTCCTCTTTGGTCAAACAAGGGCAGTAACTTTGACCGAAATGACATTTTCTATGGACTTTGAGGACTCGTGGGGAAAATGTTTTGACTTAAATGAACAAAAGGGCTATGTACGAGAATTAAGAATTTAGTTATCTATCGGAGGAAAAAAACAGAATGAAATTATAATGATTTCCCTGTCCGTAGTTTGAAAAGTACGAAAGTACTGCACATGGCACGATCGGAGTGGTATTAAATCGCACCCAAGCCTCTTAAATGAACGTCTATTAAGCGTTTTCCTAGTGTAGGTCACACAAAGACACATCAGAGATAACTAGAAGCTTAAGTTTCCACGAACTGGTGGACTTTATCTGAACCAACTCAGTTTTCAGTTACATCTTAAAGGAGAACGGAACTTTAGAATCTGCATGTAATCGATGCTATTTATGAACAGATAGTTCCTTTCTGAAAAGAATACCGTCCCTTCTTATTGTTGACCGCGTGCTCTTCACGAGCTACAGCCGTTTGTTTTTACGACCGTGTGTCTGCGTGATTACGTCACAGAGCTCAGCCCCCGGCTGGCTGACCGCCCGCCAGGCGGGATTATACCTGCAATCACTATAGTTTTTTTAAAGTTTTTCAGTGCAGCTAGCGTTGTTCGACTGACACTGCGTGAATTCAATTATTTTGTTCAGCAATTATAGCCCGCGCTAATGAATAAACAGATTATCAGTTCAAATCAACGCCGAATAATTCTATCCCAAAGCAAATGTTTTCTCTGTGAACTGATTGTTGAAATCGGTATCCGACGCGGACGGGAACTCAAAGTGACAAACATTAGTATTTTACTATTTGATATTACACACTAAAATTATAATATTGGATAATTAATTCGATGAAAAATAATCATCCCATGAAACTAGGCCTACATTAGACATTATATAGGTGAAATGTTAATTATTTGGGATTAAATAAACTTGGTATCAGGCGCGTCGGAACGTTTTGGAAGTTGGGGGGGGGCAAATCCATTGGTAGATTTTGTAGGGTATTTTGTAGGGCGTCTGGGGCCCCAGCCGGCGCCGGCGGAAGCCCTATTCGCCGAAGGCGAAAAAATTCCACTGTAAACTACAGTTATTTCGCCATGTTTTAACTGCACTCGGACTCTGTAAACGATATTTTAATCAACTATCTGCGATCTAAAAACTCAAAAAATTAGCGTGAAGTGGCCCATTTAATAAATAACAACTCATTTTTTTTGTGTATTGACGAAGCATACAGGCAAACATATTTTTGTTTTACCCTCTCCTTTAAAAAAAAAATACTTACTGAAGGCTGTTTAGTACGTTCCAAATTTTTTTTAAATTACGATTTCAATTTAATATTTAACACCATTAAACACGAAAAACTACACACACACTTACACTTTACTTAACACTTCACACTACACTACTTACACTCTAAGAGGAATAATCTTCCCATTTGCCACTTCGCTATAATCACAGTCACTACACAACTCCAAAGATGACTGAACAGTGAACAGTGAACGAATAACGTTGCGACACGAGCGAACCAAATCCCAACTTGCGTCTGCCAATAACTCTAGCAAATCATTCAAAGGGATGTTTGGATTAGACTTGAGTCTGAGTTACGTGTCCACTGAGTGACCAGCACACAATACAATACGAGTGGCTGGTTATAAAGATAGTCGGAAAGACGGTTCAGGCATGGGATACGTCAGGCAACCTAACATTCCTGCTATTGTTGGGGTTGTTTTTCTTGGAAATGAATTGTTGACAGGATCATTCGACGTTGCTTTCCCAAAAAGTAGAGTAGAAATATTGATTTTTCAACTCTAAAATCTGCCCCCCTATGCCCCCCTGGCATGAAAGTTAGGGGGGGGGCAATGCCCCCTTTGCCCCCCCTGTTCCGACGCCACTGCTTGGTATTACAAATTTGTTTGATTAAATAAATATTCAGTACGTATATTTAACACTCACCTCTAGTGTAAGCGTGACTTGCAAATGGAGCTGTCATCAATGAATTACTCTGAATTAGGTAATTCACTGAAGCGTGAGAACCTTCTGCCTCTAAGTTCTTCTATTGTCGGGCGTGGCACAGGGGCGATGTTTTGTGGTACGTTTAGTTGGACACTATTGTCGGTGACGGTATTGTAGTGCGCATCGCTCATTATTGCGTCATAAACAGCGATCATAATGTCATCTCTCCAAACACCTGACTTACTTTCCTTTCTAGTTTTTATGACCCACGACTTTGATGCTTTTGAATATTGAACAAATTCCCCCACTTTCTTTCTGTTTAAATTAGCATTGTGATCCAAAATAGCTAGAATCGACCTCAAGATCATTCCTTTATTAGAGAAATGAACTCGTTTAGGAGTGTATTTAAGGCGCACATTATGGTATGATTCCAATGTCCCAGTGTGAACATAATGGCGTGTATGTTGTAAGTCTGATAAGAAGGATTGATCGGTCACAATTTTCGCAAGTGTGAAATTCCTCAGAGTCCTTTTTCAACCAATTCTTTTTCTTTTTTTCGCGGGGAGATAGCTCGTTATGATGACACTGGGAAAACTCTTCCGGGTAATTTGGTTCGGCAGGCCACTTGTGAATATTTCTAACATGGTATAGAATAGCAGTGAATTTAACAACGAGGAGCTGACCGTCTTCGGCACTGTCACGTCTGTGCCGACCACCACAAGTGATGGTTTATGCTAGATTTCCAGGCAAACAAGTTGGGCAAGTTATTCTCTACACATTTAAACTTTTTCATCAGACTTTTTGACATGTGCCATACGTCAAACTCGTGAAAAAAGTTAGGAAACTGAGTTTTCATGAAATATCTAACCCCCCTAGACGATCTGTTAAAAACAATTTAACCGTCAAGGCTTCCTCAATAACTAGTTTATTAATTACTTGTGCACATG
This sequence comes from Sweltsa coloradensis, assembly GCA_024449915.1. NCBI lineage: Eukaryota > Metazoa > Arthropoda > Insecta > Plecoptera > Chloroperlidae > Sweltsa > Sweltsa coloradensis. The sequence goes on along the minus strand of JAMZAV010001522.1, from coordinate 106,525 downwards.
CTGCTTTTTCCAAATCGCCTTTGACTTGACCTTTTTGTAGCACAGTAAAGTCTAGTATTCTCTCCGTGTCGATGTCCATAATGGAGTAAACAACATACTTTGCTGAAAATCCCGGCGAATCAAATTGTCCGTCTCCAGCTATCCGTACACGATCTGATGATCTGATGGAGTCTAAATTAGCTTTTCGTTGCGAAATCCAAGCGTTTGAAACAATCGGTTGAATGTAAGTGTTTACCATATTGCCAAATGATTTCCTAGAAAAAAAATTGAAGTTGTAGCGTTTTAGAAAATACGTTAAATGCCTGAAAGCTTATTCCAGATAACATCAACGCAGATGAGATCATAATATTGCCTATTGAACACTTGTTGTGTTTGGGTGGTGAGTCCCATTTTAGTTTGTGGCCTTCTTGGCACACGGTTGATACTCTCATGAACGCACCTCTGCATGACTTGACGATTTTAATTACTGGTGATCCACAATCACGACACATACGAAAAAGTTGTGATAAATAAGTCCAAAACACTATAATACAAATACACGATAATGAAACATTCTCACTGTTTATGCTATCGTTGGTGTCACTGTCAGTACTTGAATCTTGACTATCACTATTGTTTTCTGAATCAATTTGGAACGACGCGTCTAAATCGGGTTGACTAGAAATGTCAGAATTCGTATCATTATCGTCAACGGATATATTACTGTAGTTGCGATATAACTCTGAGCCTAATTCGCATTGTACACCGATACTATTAGGGTCCTCATCCTCAAAACTAGACTTATCTCTTCCTATTTCACTTTCAGGCTCAAATATTTACTCGTCACTATCGTCATCACTAATTGCACTTGATGTTGCAGTAACAGATGCAGTAAATATCTCGTCTATTTTTTTCTTCTGCAAATAACGAGACGTTCTCCGTATTTTAGACGGTGGTGTATATATGGGAGGTTCATGGGATGTTATCGTGTGTGGCACTAATTGTTGTGTAGGAATCGCCGGTTGTTTTAAATTAATCCTGAATTAAGTATCTTGCATTAACTTAGATCTGATCAAATCCGATTGCTTAAAATCCTCCTCCACGAAATGTTTTGCACAAACAACTGAATTAGTGGTAGGAATAAAATTCTTCCTGTGCATTTCATCACACCACACGGCGAAAACGTTTCGGCGATTTATCTCGTTTTGGGACTTTATAAACTGATAATCCTTCACCCAAGTTGTTCACACATCCATACACTGAACCCGAGGCATTTTAAAGATAATAACTACAAAATCAGCTAAAACAAATGCTGATTTAAGCAGTAAGTAAATCGCAACATCACCCTTGGAACGCACGCACTAGACTAGTGGGCGGGCGGTCCGCTACCTACCCTTGAGCGACGTGACGCAGTCACCGGAAGCTAGCCCTCCAAGAAATCGGCTTAGCTGTCGGCCCAACCCAACTTGACACATGGCATCCTCTTGTCAATACAGCCAATTACCAAAATCTCAAAAGTGGCAATCTAAAGTTCCGTTCTCCTTTAAGGTAAGGGAGTGTAAGTAATGGAGTGTTAAAAATAAATGGAGTTCAGGTGAGAACGACGTTTTTTTTGGTTTAATTGGATTTAAGGACGCGTCAACCGTTGGGTCATAATGCACCAATCTAGCCTAGAGGAGGTGAGGGGAGGAGGGGCCCATGCTGGTCAGAACCAGCCACGGGTAAGGGGCGGAAGGGGGGTTTCTCACGTCGCTGTCGTCATTGTTTTTGTCACCGTTCGTTGTGTCATTGTCATCTTTGCCGGGGGGTCGTCAAGAAAAGGGGGCAAGGTCCCCGACGACGATTGCCAGAGCTCGCCTCTAGTTTCAGGGAGTAGATCAAATTGCGTGCGTCCAGGCATCGTATTTGGTACATTCTGCTTTTTTTGGATTTAGACGACGACGTGATAATCTAGGCCTCTTCAACCGGTTAGGTCATACTGCACCGCCAGTGATTATGAAAGTTGTTTAGATGAATTAATGGTGTCTTTGATGATAAAGGACGCGTCAACCGTGAGATCATAATGCGCCACTCTAGCCTATGGATGTGTGGAGGAAGGTCCTATGCTGGTCAGAACCAGACACGGAAAAAGGGAGGAAAGGAAGTGGAAGCGTGGTTCTCACGTCATGGTCGTCATGGTCTTTGTCATCGTTCATGTTGTACTGGTCGTCGTCGTTGGGAAAGTCGTCAAAGTAATGGGGCTTGTTCCCGACGACGGACGCCAGAGCTCACCTCTTGTTTCGAGAAGTTGGACCAATTATCTCCTCTACATGCCAGCTGATGTTTGCGTAATGGACTTGGACATCACCTAGGATTAACCACTCATCATCTCGAAAAGCGCACATTCACTCAATATTGAAGGCTGTGCCCATAGGTCGATTGATGTAGCGTATTTCTTCATATCCCGTGTTTGGAGTGACCCATACATACTTAACTTTTGGCGATGCGTTTTTATTACATTTAATTATTTAAATAAGCTTTCAAGAACAGTCCGCTTAGGCTTATACGTTGGTGGGGACGACGTAGTTGACTCTACAGGTTGCTGAAGGGCAATGTCAGCAGTTATACCATTAAAAGACGGCGACGTGAGAAACCAGGGCGCTTCAACCGCTTAGGGCATATTGCGCCGCCTGTGATACTGTAAGTTGATGAGATGAGTTAATGGTGTGTTTGATGATTAGATTGTTTCCTAATGTAAATCAAACGATGATAATGATGTAAATTGCAAAATTCAAGTTATTTATGTAAATGAAAAATTAATAAATTAAAGAAATGTGTATTATGTGAATTCAAATTTATAAGTAAAATACTTTGGATGGGAAATAAGAAAGGTCCAGGGCTCGATTCCCGCCAAAGTCAGAAGTTTTTTTACTTCTGATTTGAGCTTAAGTCCATCGTTTAATTGAAATTATTTGGACTTACACTGTTCTAAAAATAAATATTTTATGATTTATTTATTTATAAATAATGTATTAAATAATTTCAATTTAACAATTAGTATACCTGTTCTACTAGTTTTAATTTATAATTAAGTCCATCAGTTCTAGACTTAGGAGTTTGTAAACGGTGACTTTGGAGCCGTCCTAGCAACGAAGCACATAATAAATTAAGAATTGTTCTGAATCGGTGTTTGAACTTCACTTAAGAGACCTTGACTTTAACCTTAATTTGACTGACCTTGACATTACCTAAGAAGGCACTATTTGTTGGTGTTTTATATTTTCATATGTTTTAGTAACTAGGGACAACAGTCCGACATTGTGTAGCAGCAGAAGCATTTAATATAGCCAATAATCTTTTATTCATTCAAGTGTTATTATTTATTGTACGGTAATATTTAGATATGTTTCACTAATCTAGCGATTGAACCAACAGTCCACTTCACCAGAGCGAACATGGTCCTTCGGGGCCGGATTAGTGATAATGTATTTCATCTAGCAATTCCTCATCGCGGGAGCACAAAGCAATCAGCCAACACACTTCAAGTTTCGGCTTCTGCAGTAATTATCAGTCAGAGCTTTGTAAATCAGCTGCAGCATGGACTTAATACCAAGAAATTGTCTTTGGTAACGAGAAGGTCAGCCAAGCAGTCTTTAACAAGAATAATACAATTTGTTGAACAGTTTGATCGTTCTGGTATGGATGTCGTTCACATTCGCGTAAGATTAAATACCATGCCATTGATATGGATCCAGTATCATGAAATCAAATGTGAGCTAAATGACGAGCAAGGAAAAGCTCTTAGAGATGAGTTCAGAAACGATTATTTCACGATTCATTCTAAAATGTACACAATAATTCAATCTCCAAAGTCAGCTTCGTCGCTGAACCGATTTGAGACAGCACCCTCGCCTGTTTCGTCGTCCACGCCAGACATGTTGCCTAGATTTGTATCGCAGTCTACGCATGTCTCGCTGCCTACGCATGTCTCGCAGTCAACTCACGTCTCGCTGCCTACGCATGTATCAGCAGTCAACTCACGTCTTCGCTGCCTACGCATTTATGCAGTCAACTCACGTCTCGCTGCCTACGCATGTATCGCAGTCAACTCACGTCTCGCTGGCCCTACGCATGTATCGCAGTTATCTCACGTCTCGCTGCCTACGCATGCATCGCATCAACTAACGTCTCGCTGGCCTACGCAGTCTTGCAGTCTACTCACGTCCTCGCTGCTACGCAGTATCGCAGCCCTCCTTACTCCACGTCTCGCTGCCTACGCAAGTCTGCAGTCTACTCACATCTCCGCTGGCTACGCATGCCTCGCATTCAACTCACGTCTCGCTGCTACGCTGTATCGCAGGTCATTTCACGTTCTCGCTGCTACGCATGTATCGAGTCAACTCACTCTCGCTGCCTACGCATGTATCGCAGTCACTCACGTCTCCTGCTACGCTGTATCGCGTCAATTCACGTCTCGCAGCCTCCGCATGTCCTCGCAGCCTACTCAAGGTCTGCTGCCTACTTCCGGCTTGCTGGCCTACTCACGTTGGCTGCCTACTCCATGTCTGCAGCCTACCGCATACCTCGCTGTCAACTCACGTCTCGCTGTCCTCCCCCCCCCCCCTACGCATGTATCGCAGTCAACTTACGTCTCGCTGCACTACGCATGTATCGCGGTCAACTCACGTCTCGCATCCTACGCATGTCTCGCAGCCCTACTCAAGCTGGCTCCTACTCCGTCTTGCTGCCTACCAAGTCTGGCTGCTACTCATTCTCGCAGCCTACTCATGCCTCGCAGTCAACATCACGCTCGCGGCCTACGCTGTATCGCAGTCACTCACGTCTCGCTGCCTACGCATGCGCTCGCAGTCAACTCACGTCTCGCTGCCTACGCATGTATCGCGCAGTCACTCACGTCTCGCTTGCCTACGCCATGTATCGCAGTCAACTCACGTCTCGCTGCCTACTTATGTATCGCAGTCAACTCACGATTCTTCGCTGGCCTACGCATGCTTCGCAGTCAACTCACGTCCTCGCAGCTCTACGCATTATCGCAGTCCACAACTTCACTTCTCGCTTGCTCACGCATGTTATCGCGTCACTCACGTCCTCGCTGCTTACGCCAAGTATCGCAAGCCTACGCATGTTCCGCAGTCAACCTCACGTCTCGCTGCCTACGCTGCCGCGCAGTCAAACTTCACGTCTCGCTGGCATCGCATGCCTCGAGTCACTCACTTCTCGCTGCCTTACGCATGCCTCGCATCACTCACGTCTCGCAGCTACCGCATGCCTCGCAGTCAACTCACGTCTCGCTGCTACGCATGCCTCGCAGTCACTCCACGTCTCGCTCTACGCATTGCCTCGCAGTCAACTCACGTCTCGCTGGCCCTACTCGTCATCGCAGTCAACTCACGTCCTCGCTGCCTACGCATGCCTCGCAGTCACACTCCAGTCCATCGCAGCCTACGCAGTATCGCAGTCAACCCAACGTCTTCGCTGGCCTACGCATGCGCTCGCAGTCACTCACGTCTCGCAGCCTACGCATGTATCGCAGTCAACTCACGTCCTCTCCTGCCTACGCAATGCCTCGCAGTCACTCACGTCTCGCTGCTACGCATGTATCGCGTCACTCACGTCTCGTCAGCCTACGCATGTCTCGCAGCCTACTCACGTCTGCTGCCCTACTCGCCGTCTTGCTGCTTCTCAAGTCTGTCTGCCTCTCTGTCTCGCAGCTACGCATGCCTCGCGTCAACTCTCACGTCGCGCTGCCTCGCATGTCTAGCAGTCAACTCACGTCTCGCAGCCTACGCATGCCTCGCAGTCACTCACGTCTCGCTGCCTACGCAAGTAGCGCTGCCTACTGCATGCCTCGCAGTCCAACTCACGTCTCGCTGCCTACGCATGTTCGCAGTCAACTCCACGTCGCGCTGCTACGCATTATCGCAGTCACTCACGTCCTCGCTGCCTACGCATGTATCGCAGTCAACTCACGTCGCGCTGCCTACGATGCCTCGCAGTCAACTCACGTCCTCGCTGCTCTACGCATGTATCGCGTCAACTCACGTCTCGCTCCTTCTCACGTCTCGCTGCCTACGCATGTATCGCAGTCAACTTCACGTCTCGCAGTCTACGCATGTCTCGCAGCCTACTCAGTCTGGCTGCCTACTCACGTCTTGCTGCCTACTCAAGTCTGGCTGCCTACTCATTTTCTCGCGCCTACGCATACCTCGTCGTCAAGACTCACGTCTCGCTGCCTGACGCATGTTATATCGCATTCACTCACGTCTCGCTGCCTACGCATGTATCGCAGTCACAGCTCACCGTCTCGATGCCTACTCATGGTATCCAGTCACCATCCGTCTCGAGCCTACGCGTGTCTCGCAGCCTACTCAAGTCTGGCTGCTACTCAGTATCGCAGTCAACTCAAGTCTCGCTTGCCAACGCATGCCTCGCAGGGCAACTCACGCTCGTGCCTAACGCAATGCCTCCAGTCAACTCACGTCCTCGCTGCCTACGCATGCCTTCGCGTCACTCACGTCTCGCTGCCCTACGCATCTATCGCAGTCACTCACGTCCCTCGCTGCGCTAGGTGGCGCTGTATCAGTCAACGTCACGTCTCGCAGCCTACGCATGTATCGCAGTCACTCCGTCTCGCAGCATAGCGCAATGCCTCTGCATCAACTCACGTCTACCAGGCAGATGCCACTCATGCCTCGCATTCAACTCACGTCCTCGCAGCCTACGCATGTTACGCCAGTCACTCACGTCTCCGCTGCCTACGCATGCCCTCGCAGTCAACCTCGTTCTCGCTGCACTACGCATGCTTCGCAGGTCACTCACGTCTCGCAGCCTACGCATGTATCGACAGTCAACTCACGTCTCGCTGCAAAGAGAATTAAAACCCGCCCCCCCAAAAAAAAAAAATGTTTATCGCGTCCTCACGTCTCGTGCTTACGCAAGTATCGCAGCCTCCGCATGTTCGCAGTTCAACTCACGTCTCGCTGCCTACGCATGCTCGCAGTCCACTCACGTCTCGCTGCCTACGCATGCCCCTCGCAGTCAACTCCGTCTCGCTGCCTACGCATGCCCGCAGTCAACTCACGTCTCGCTGCCTACGCATGCCTCGCATCGTACGTCACGTCTCGCTGCCTACGCATGCCTCGCAAGTCAACTCACGTCTCGCGCCTACGCATGTATCGGAAAAAAAAAAAAAAAAAAAAAAAAAACACAAAAAAAAAAAAAAAAAAAAAAAAAAAAAAAAAAAAAAAAAAAAAAAAAAAAAAAAAAAAAAAAAAAAAAAAAACGGCAGTCAACTCAGGGGGGGGGGGGGGGGGGGGGAGGGGGGGGGGGCTCTCGCTGCCTACGCATGCCTCGCGTCAACTCACGTCTCGCAGCCTACGCATGTATCGCAGTCACTCACGTCTCGCTGCCTTACGCATTCTCGCAGTCAACTCACGTCTCGCTGCTACGCATGTATCGCAGTCAACTCACGTCTCGCTGGCCTACGCATGCCCTCGCAGTCAACTCACGTCCTCTCTGCCTACCCATGCCCGCAGTCAACTCAACTCCCGCTGCCTTCGCATGCCTCGCAGTCCAACTCCTCCTCGCTGCCTACTAATGTATAGCAGTCAACTACGTCTGCGTGCTACGCATTTTCGCAGTCACTCACGTCTCGCTGCCTACGCATGTTCGCAGTCAACTCACTCTTCGCAGCCTACGCATGTCTCGCAGCCTACTCAGAGTCTGGCTGCCTACTCACTATTGCTGGCTTCTCAAGGTCTGGGCTGCCTACTCATGTCTCGCAGCCTACGCATGCCCTCGCAAGTCAACTCACGTCTCGCTGCCTACGCAGCCTCCAGTCAACTCGACGTCTCGCCTGCCTAGCATGCCTCGCAGTCAACTCACGTCTCGTCTGCTACGCTGATATCGCATCAACTCACGTCTCCGCTGCCTACGCTGCCTCGCAGTCGACCCTCACCGTCTGCTGCTCGCAGGCTCGCAGTCAACTCAACGTCTCGCAGCCCTACGCTGTATCGCAGTCAACTCACGTCTCGCTGCTACGCAATGCCTCGCTGTGGCAGACTCACTTCTCGCTGCCTAGGTGCATGTATCGCAGGACAACTACGTCTCGCTGCCTACGCATGCCTCGCGTCAACTCACGTCTCCGCAGTCCTACGCATGATCCTCGCAGTCAGCTCACGTATCGCTGTCCTACGCATGTATCGCAGTCAACTCACGTCTCGCTGCCTTTACGCATGTATCGCAGTCTAACTCACGTCCCTCGCAGCCTACGCATGTCTCGCAGCTACTCGAATCGGCTGCCATACTCACGTCTTGCTGCTACCAAAGTCTGGCTGCCTACTCCATGTCCTCGCAGCCTCGCATACCTCGTAGTCAACTCCACGTCTCCTGCCTACGCATTGTATCGCAGTCGAACTCACGTCTCGCTGCCTACGCCAATGTATCGCAGTCAACGTCTTTTTACGTCCTCGCTGCCTACGCATGTATCGCAGTCACTTCACGTCTCGCAGTCCTACATGTCTCGCAGCCTCTCAGTCTGGCTGCCTACTCACGTCTTGCTGCCTATCAAGTCTGGCTGTCCTAATCACGTATCGCTGCCTACGCATGTATCGCATCAACTCAGTCTCGGCAGCCTACGCATTCCTCGCAGTCAACTCACGTACTCGCTGCCTACGCATGTAATCGCAGTCAACTCACGTCTCCTGCCTACGCATGCCTCGGCAGTCAACTCACTCGTCGCAGCCTACGCATGTATCGCAGTCAACTCACGTCTCGCTGCTACGCATCATGCCTGTCGCAGTCACCACGTCCTCGCAGCCTACGCATGTATCGCAGTCAACTCAACGTCTCGCTGCCTACGCATGCTCGCGTCACTCCGTCTCGCTGCCTACGCATGTATCGCAGTGAACTCACCTTCTCGCTGCCTACGCTGTATCGCAGTCCATCACGTCCTCGCTGCCCTACGCATGGTATCTCTCCCATTCAACTCACGTCTCGCTGCCTACTCATTTTCGCAGTCAACTCACGTCTCTCTGCCTACGCATGTATCGCAGTCAACTCACGTACTCGTGCAGCACTACGCATGTCTCTGCAGCCTACTTCAAGTCTGGCTGCCTACTCACTCTTGCTGCTACTCAATTCTGGCTGCTTCTCATGTCTCGCAGCCTACGCATGCCTCGCAGTCAACTCACGTCTCGCTCACATCGCAATGCCTCGCGTCAACTCACGTCTCGCTGCCTACGCATGTATCCGCAGTCAACTCACGTCTCTGCTGCCCTACGATGCCTCGCAGTCCAACTCACGTCTCCGCTGCCTACGCATGCCCTCCAGTCAACTCACGTCCTCGCAGCCTCGCATGTAGCGCAGTCAACTCACGTCTCGCTGCCCTACTCAAGTAATCGCTGCTACGCTGCCTTCGCATCAACTCACGTCTCGCAGCCTACTCCATGTATCGCAGCACCTCACGTCTCCTGCCTACGTCATGTTACTGCAGTCAACTCACGTCTCGCAAGCTACGCATGTATCGCAGTCAACTCCCGTCCTGCTGCCTACGCAATGTAATCGCATTCACAAATGAAACACTCTCCAGCACAAAAAACGCATGCCTCGCAGTCAACTCTGACGTCCCTGCGCAGCCTACGCATTGTATCGCAGTCACTCACGTCTCGCTGCCTACTGCATGTATGCAGTCACCACGTCTCGGCTGCCTACGCATGTATCGCAGTCCAACTCACTTCTCGCTGCCTACGCAAGTATCGCAGCCTACTCACTTCCTCGTCGTCTAAGCATGTCTCTCTGCCTAAGCCTGTTTTCCATTGACTACGCCTGACATCGTCGTCTACGCTGTCTTGCTGCCTAAGCCTGCCACAATAAAAAAAAATTGGACTACGCCTGCATCTTGTCATAAGCATGTCTCTTGCTGCCTAAGCCTGTTTCCATTGACTCGCCTGCATCGTCGTCTAAGCATGTCTTGCTGCCTAAGCCTGCTCCATTGACAACGCCTGCATCGTCGTCTTAGTCTGGCGGCAGACCTGAAAAAGACCTCTAGAAACCGATTTTGCTAAACTTTTTGAGTAGAAGCAGCACACAGGTATCAAAATGTTCGTATGAACATCAGGAATGTCATCTACCTTGTGTGCATCTTGGCTTTTGTTGCGGGTGGCGGTAGGCGGAGGTCAAAGGTCACGCGGGTCATGCGCACAGCATCGTACTGTTTTGGTTATATCTCTTGAACTAATAGAGATATTAGCCTCCAGTTTGGATGAGTCAGTTACTGAATTACCATTCCATCATCCCTGTATTATGTGCATTTCGGCATTTGGTGCAGGAGGCGGGAGATGGAGGTCAAAAGTCGCGTGGGTCATGCGCGCCGCATCGCCCGGTTTTGACTATATCTCCTGAACTAATATAGATATTACCCTCTAGTTTGCTTGATTCAGTTATTGAAATATCATTTCATCACCTCTGCTTTGTGTGCATCTCGGTATTTGGTAAAGATGATGGTGGGCAGAGGTCAAAGGTCACCACGCGGGTCAAGCGCGCGGTGGCGTACTGATTTGGATATATCTCCTGAACTAACAGAGATATTACCCTCCAGTTTGCATGATTCAGACAAAGATTATTTCAGTTATTGAATAACCATTCCATCATCCCTGTATTGTGTGTATTTCGGCATTTGGTGCAGGTGGCGGTAGATGTAGGTCAAAGGTCACGCGGGTCATGCGCGCCGCATCGCACTGTTTTGACTATATCCTGAACTAATAGAGATATTACCCTCTAGTTTGCTTGATTCAGTTATTGAAATACCATTCCATCACCTCTGCTTTGTGTGCATCTCTATATTTGGTAAAGGTAGGCGGTAGGCGGAGGTCAAAGGTCACCACACGGGTCAGGCATGCGGTGGCGTACTGTTTTGGGTATATCTGCTGAATGAATGGAGGTATTAATCTCTATTTTGCTTATTTCAGTTGTAGAAATACCATTCTATCACCTCTGTTTTGTGTGCATCTCGGAATTAGTAGGTCTATATCATATTTCAAATATTGAAATCCCGCCTCAATTAATTTTTCTAAAACTAACTTAACTTAACTTAACGAACTTAACTTAACTCAAAATTAAAAGACAATGTTACAATCAGTTGCCGCTTGCGTTACAGCACGCCCCAATCCATCACGGGCGGTTGGTCAAAGGCTTATTACTGATCTAAAAACTTTCAGATATTTTGCCAAATTTTTGGATTTTTTATTGAACTATTTACTAACGATTACAGTGGGGTGGGGGGATTGCTGTTCACTTTTTCAACACGATACTGGGTGGTGGAGGTGCTCAGTCGGACTACAACTCGATGTAGGGAAGTTGTTTAAACGTCTAAATATCTCGGAGTGTAAAGAGTGTTCGAGTGAAACAGTTCGACAGTGATTCAGACGTTTTTTGTTATATTTACTTCTCCGTACGGATGGTGAGTTCATTATCATTTGATAACTGGACTTAAGGGTATGGGTCAATCTGTTTATGTATATGTCCGTCCATTTGATGTCTGCTCACTGGGCTATTAGCTATTAACAATGAATGAGCTATTACAATTATTTGGTTCACCCCTTACGTCCCTCCCTTCGTCTCGATTAGCCAAGTTGCATAAATATGAGACGTTAAGCAATATCCAATCAATCGAAATTACTCGCCAATATAGACAGTTGTTGTAAGTGTAAGCGTTCTGTTTACATGTTTGTTTGCATCAGTGGGTTCATAGAGTAGCGTTAAAAATCTGGGCTGGTTTGAAAAAATACTCCTGGGCATAGCTTATAGGAGCCATCGATCAAAAGCACTGTGAACTTATAATACTAGAATCTCTTCACATCCTACTAAAACTTATATGTAGGGAAGACGAACATGATGAGCCATCACGCTAGACGACAAAGAACAATTTGCATACCAAGATTCTTAGTATTTCCCAAGACATTTTTCTAGCATCTAGGGGTAAAAAATTTTCGCCTAAACATGTAGGGTTTGCAATGACTGTACACCAGGAATCTTGATCCAAGGGCTTAGTGAATGTTCTGTACAATGCCGACACTGTATGAGTTACGACAATGTTCGACGTGTTGACTCAGCTATTGCGAATGGAATTTTGAAGAGATTTGAAAAAGAAGGTGTGATTGTACCTTCGAACTTTATTGATTTAAAATTGCCAGGTTACATTCGTTTCGCAAATGACAACATTGATATAAATGAAGAAACCATGTCGGGCAAGGGGACGTTTCATGTATTTAGACTGCAGCGTACAGAAGTGTTTCGGGAGAAGATAAGGTAACCTTATGTTACGAGTTTGATAAAGAACGCTCAACACATAGCTCCTCTTGGTTAACGAGGGTAAACCCTCTGAGAAGGGTAAGCAAAAGCCTGAACCAGTGTTTCAACTCAATGTTCATCCTTCCATGTACGAGCAGGATGGTGAGATAATTGCTCATGCCAACTCTAAAGACTTGTGCCAAGTTTTTATTTCTTGTTATGTAGTATGTTTTATAATGCCTATTAGATGTGAGTGCCACTCGCTCAAAATGCCGAGAAGCACACTATGCAGAGGTGATAGAATGGCAATTCATTATTTACTGAATCAAACAAACTAGAGGGTTATATCTTTAATAGTTCATGAAATATAGCCAAAACAGTGCGAAACTGCGCGCATGATCCGTTTGACATTTGACCTCCATCCACCGCCGCCTGCACCAAATGCTGAGATGTAGACAATACAGGGATGATGTAATGGTTATTCAATAACTGCATCAAGCAAACTAGAGGATAATATCTTTATTAGTTCAGGAGATATAGCCAAAACAGTGCGATGCTGCGCGCATGACCCGCGTGACCTTTGACCTCCATCCACCGCCACTAGCACCAAATGCCGAGATGCACACAATGCAGAGATGATAGAATGGTATTTCTACAACTGAATTAAGCAAACTAGAGGCTAATATCTATATTAGTTCAGGAGATATAGCCAAAACAGTGTGATACTGCGCGCGTGACCCGCGTGACCTTTGACCTCCGCTCAGCGCCACCCGCAACAAATGCCGAGATGCACACAAGGCAGAAATAATTACTGACGTCCATACGAACATTTTGATACCAGTGTGCTGCTTCTACTCAAAAAGTTTAGCGATTTTTTTTCCTTGCTGTCTGCCTCCAGACTATCTAAGCATGTCTTGCTGCCTAAGCCTCTTCTTCATTGACTACGCCTGCATCGTCGTCTAAACATATCTCGCTGCCTACGGCTACTTCGTTGATTTTGTTTGTTTTGTTCACCCACGCCTGCTTGGTCACCTACGCCTGCGTCGTTATCAAAGCTCCATTCGTCACTTACGCCTGCTTTATTGACTACATGTACTTTGATTGCCCACGCCTGTTTTGACGTCCACGCATTCTTCATCGACCTCGTCTTCGCATACGACGTCTCTCTCATCATCGCCCGCGTCGCCGATTACGACGTCTCTCTCACCATCGCCTGCGTCTTCGCCTACGTCTAAGTCTTCATAATCTTCCTCATTCTTCACCTATGAAGTCGCGCTTTTTGTTGCACAAGTTTTACCTACGTGTACGACGCGTTGTCATCCTCAAACATTTGGTACCGGTACATCGAAGTCACTTTCGTCTTCATAGTTCGAGTTTCGGAATCGCTCGAGTTCGAAAAGCTTATATGGTAAACATTCAATAATTTTATCACATCGACTGTCGGCGCCAAAAAGAAAGACTTCCTGTCCGTCCTGGACAATTTGAAGCCAGACACTGCCGTCTTGAATGAATCTTCCCTTCATTGGAAAACAAGCATGAACTGCATGATCACATTCACTTCACCTTGGTACCAATGATGCGAGTTATAGCAACAATCAAGACAGCCTCAAGAATGCATCATCAACTTATTCACAAACTGGGTTTATTCTAGTATGATTTGTTTAATTAATTTTCGATTGTTTATGTTTTTCACTATTTGAAAAAGATGGTAAACACTTTTTCACGCGGGAGTATGTTTGAACTTCACTTAAGAGACCTTGACTTTAACCTTAATTTGACTGACCTTGACATTACCTAAGAAGGCACTATTTGTTGGTGTTTATATTTCATATGTTTTAGTAACTAGGGACAACAGTCCGACATTGTGTAGCAGCAGAAGCATTTAATATAGCAAATAATCTTTTATTCATTCAAGTGTTATTATTTATTGTACGGTATTATTTAGATATGTTTCACTAATCTAGCGATTGAACCAACAGTCCACTTCACCAGAGCGAACATGGTTACCAAAGACAATTTCTTGGTATTTAAGTCCATGCTGCAGCTGATTTACAAAGCTCTGACCTGATAATTACTGCAGAAGCCGAAACTTGAAGTGTGTTGGGCTGATTGCTTTGTGCTCCCGCGATGAGGAATTGCTAGAAGAAATACATTTCACTAATCCGGCTCCGAAGGACCATGTTCGATCTGGTGAAGTGGACTGTTGGTTCAATCGCTAGATTAGTGAAACATAACTAAATAATACCTTACAATAAATAACACTGATTGAATTAAAGAAGATTTTCTGTATTATGTTGACTGCTTTCGTCTGGATACAAAAGTCGGACTGTTGTCCCTAGTTACTAAAACATATGAAAATATAAACACCAACAAATAGTGCCTTCTTAGGTAATGTCAAGGTCAGTCAAATTAAGGTTAAAGTCAAGGTCTCTTAAGTGAAGTTCAAGCAGCAGAAGCATTTAATATAGCAAATAATCTTTTATTCATTCAAGTGTTATTATTTATTGTACGGTATTATTTAGATATGTTTCACTAATCTAGCGATCATGTTCGCTCTGGTGAAGTGGACTGTTGGTTCAATCGCTAGATTAGTGAAACATATCTAAATAATACCGTACAATAAATAATAACACTTGAATGAATAAAAGATTATTTGCTATATTAAATGCTTCTGCTGCTACACAATGTCGGACTGTTGTCCCTAGTTACTAAAACATATGAAAATATAAACACCAACAAATAGTGCCTTCTTAGGTAATGTCAAGGTCAGTCAAATTATGGTTAAAGTCAAGGTCTCTTAAGTGAAGTTCAAACATACTCCCGCGTGAAAAAGTGTTTACCATCTTTTTCAAATAGTTCAAACAATCGGCATTGTTGATTCTGGCCTTGATCCGCGGGTGTTCGCCCTGTCCATACCTCTGATTGCTATATTTCCTATTTAAAATATCGATCTTTGGTTGGTTATTGCTCACTCGTCGATTGCGTCGGGGCGTATAAGGTTGGCGAGGTCTCTTTGATTTACTGTCCCCCACTGAAAATTAGTTATATAACTGAGTATGTAGTCTCAAAATACATGTATTTATTTTATTTATAGGAGTTCAACCGTAATAATGATTATGAGGGATCAAATTGCGTGCGCCAGGCATCATACAAATAATTATTAAAAATGCAAGGTTTTTATGCATAAGGCCGCTTTGTGAACATCGTAGACATCATTGCTCTCAACAATCACAACATATAGGAATTGAGTAAGGGTTTGTCTTAGGCCCCGATAGCTCAGTTAGAAGAGCATCGGTTCATTAAGCCGAAAGTTCTCGGTTCAATCTCCAGTCCGGGCAAACTTTTACTACAATTGCCAACATTCAGTAATTTAATTATTATTATATTATTTTTTAGTTGATTATTAATAATTATTATTATTTCTGTTTTTATAATGATTAAATATTTTATAACATGTTTTAATATAATAAATATTATTTCGCTCTGTCCTAGTACAACGCACATTCATACTAGGCCTAATATCTGCCGACGACGTGAGAAACTAGGGCCATTCAACCGGTTAGGTCAAATTGCGCCGCCTGTGATAATGAAAGTTGATGAGATGAGTTAATGCAGGTATGTCTGATGATTAGATCTTTTTCTTAGTGTATAAATAACAAATTAATTTAATGACGATGAAAGTTATAGGAAAATAAAAGATATGGATGTGAATGAAAATAAATAACCAAAGAAATGTGTATAATTCGAATTAAATTTGGTTAAATAGATTACTATGGATGAGAAATTTAGAAAGTTTGTCGCCGTTATCATACTTCAGCTCACTCAAGTCACTCAAAATGCAAACACACACTAAAATACCTCGTGGTTTAAATCGTAAAAATATTTGTTTGCAAGTCACCACTCGATTTACCACAAGTCGGGTGTTTTGTCTCAAGACTACCGTTTCGGTCACTTTGTTTTTATCGAAATAAGTCAAAATCACGGTTGCGAGTCGGCAGTGAGTAGTTTAACTCACATGTTTCAAGACTTGGCCTCCAGACGAAGGGCATACTTTGGTTTATACAAACACAAAATGGATGATCTTATCAGAACGACGTGAGCAACTAGTGTGCATCTACTAGTTAGGCCATATTGTGCCACCAGTGATATTGTTTGTAAGTTAATACACTGAGTTTTTGTGTTTAAATTAAACTAATGTTATATAAAAGAATAGAAAAGAAAAGAAAAGATTTGTTTTTGTTTTATTTGGATTAAGAGTGCGTCAACCGTTAGGTAATAATTTGCCACTCTTACCTAGGGGATATAGGGACGAGGGGCCCATGTTGGAAAGAACCAGCCACGGGTAAGGGGAGGAAAGGGAGTGTTCTCAAGTCGCGGTCGATATTGCCTCAGTCATCGCTCGTGGTGTCATTGTCATCGTCGCCGGGGGGTCGTCAAGGGAAGGGGGCAAGGTCCCCGACGACGATTGCCAGAGCTCGCCTCTAGTTTGGAAAGTAAGATACTCCGCTCTTACTAGCTGATGTTTGCGAGGTGGACTCTTTACTCTTGAATCGCCTTGTACAATTAGCAGAGCCATGTTCTGGACTAATTCAATTCGGACCCAGACGGGCGCTCGGCCTTATCAGTTGATTACGTTACGAGATGTATATTCCGTGACGCAAAACCTGGCGTTACTGGTGGTAAAGGGGTTTCTTACGCATTGGTCGTTTAGATTCATTAACGTTAAGGGCGCTTCAACTCTTAGGTCTAAATGCGTCACTCTAGCCTAAGAGATATGGGGAAGAGAGTCAGATTCTGATCCGTACCAGAGATGGGTATTGTTTGTTTATTTGGATTAAGGACGCGTCAACCGTAAGGTAATAATGCACCAATCTTGCCTAGGGAATATAGGGAGAAAGGGCCCATACTGATCAGAACCAGGCACGGGTAAGAGGAGGAAGGGGGTTTCTAACGTAGCGGTCGTCATTGTCATCGTTCGTTATGTCATTGTCATCGTAGTCGAGGAGGTCGTCTAGTGAAAGAGGAAGTATCCCCGACGACGATTGCCAGAGGCTCGCCTCTAGTTTCGGGGAGCTTTCCCTTGTTCTAGCTGATGTTTGCGAGAAGGACTTATTTCTCTTGAATCGTCCTTTATGATTAGCAGAGCCATGCTCTGGGCTAACCCCATTGATGTTTAAATTGATGTTTGATGTTTATTAGGTTAAAGGGCGCGTCAACCGTTAGGTAATATTGCGCTTCCTGCGATAATGTAGTTTATTAGTTTATTTATAACTTTATATTTTCCAGTAGGGTGGAACGTAAGGGGTGACGCGGGGAGACGCGGGGTGCAAGGGCAAGTGCTGGACAGAATCAGCCACAAGCAAGGGGAGGGCATACACCAGACTGGGGAAAGTCCCATCCAATTTACCTGAAGAACCATTTTGTAGATTTACCCTGGTGAATATTAATAAAATTAAAATGCACCTTAGAAGCTGTAAACTCACAGATATCATAAAGACATTAGAAACTAGGATGCTTCAACCGGGTATAGGTCAAATTGCACCACCTTTTTCAGTTTATAAGTCGAGTTTGTAGTGTTGGATATTTTAATTGTTTTTACGTTCAATTAAATGGTAGAAATAATAATGCATAAAAGAAAAGTTTACATGCATTTGAAAACACAATCAATTTTTATGAGGTGGCATCAACAGTTAGGTTAAAATGCGTCATTATAGCGTAGGGGATGATAAAAGAAATACCCCATGCTGGTCAGAACATGCTTAGAATAGGGGGAGTAAAGAGGGCTTCTTACGTCTTGGTCGTCATTGTCATCGTTCGTGATGTAATGAACTTTGTCGTCTGGGAGGTCGTCGGGCCAGAATTACCAATCCCCGACGACGATTGCCAGAGCTCATCTCTAGTTTTGGGGAGTAAAATACTCTCTTACATACTGATTTTTTTGTTTATGCGCCTAGTGCAGCCTTGTGCAGGCTGTAGATATGAAGTTTTGAGAATCAGTGTAGGTAAGACTAGGGTACGTTCCGTATCATGCTAACATGCAACTTGGGCGTGCCCATTAGCGTTCCGTAAACGCCGCCGCGATCACAACGCTTGTAACGCCAATGTAAAACCTCGGGAATCTTGGGCGTTTGGGTTTTGTGTGCGCGCCCAGATTGATTGGTCTTGTTGTTAGCGTACCTGCTTCCAATGCAGAAGGTCCAGCGTTCGATTCCCACTCAAGTCAGAAGTTATTTTACTTCTGATTTGGACTTAAGTCCATCAGTTCTTGTCTTAGGAGTTTGTAAACGGTGACTTTGGAGCCGTCCTAACAACGAAGCACATAATAAATTTCAGAGTTAATCTGAATCGGCCTTGTTGATTCTGGCGTTGATTCGCGGGTGTTCCCACTGTCCATACCACTGATTGCTATATTTCCTATTAAAAATATCGATCTTTGGTTGGTTATCGCTCACTCGTCGATTGCGTCGGGGCCTGCAGGGTTGGCTTGGTCGCTTTGATTTCAAGTCCCCCACTGAGAATCAGTTATATAACTGAGTGGGTACTGGGTAGACTCTAAATAAAATTTATTTATTATTTATTTATTTAACGTACCCTAGATGTCCCATCTACGAATGAGAATCATCATACGGAATGAGGATATACGAGATCAAGAAGAGTGAGGAATTAAATGGAGTGAGTTGGAGAGAGAAGATTTATGTGGTTCGGACATGTCAAAAGGATGGAAGGAGCGAGATTACCGAGAAGGATGATGGAATTGGAATTTCCAGGTGGGAGACCAAGGGGCAGACCACGACAACAATGGCAGAATAGAGTGAGAAAGGATGTAGAACAGCGTGGAGGAGACTGGAATGTGGTGGAAGAAGAGGAGTGGTGGCAGGACAGAAGAAGATGGAGAGGCCTGTCTTCAATGCCGACCCAACGCAGAGTTGGACGTTGCAACGGATGATGATGGTGATGAAGCCAGGACGCGTCAACTGTGTAGGTCATACTGCACCACTCTAGCCAACCACCGCGGCCAGGGGAGGAAGGGGGGTGTACTCCTCATTTCGGGAGTCATCTCTCCTTTGTCATCGTTCGTTGAGTCATTGTCTCTTCGTCGGAGGTCGCAAGGGAAGGGGAGGTTGCCTCAAGACACGACTGCTAGAGCTCAGCCTTCCAGTTCGGGTATCATATACTCCTCTCTACTAGTTGGAGTTGGCGAAAGACTTTTCTCATTGAATTGCCTTGTATGATTAACCCAATCCCACTCTCTGGCTTAACATTTGCATTGAATGAGCTCCAAGCATGATGAAAGTGCATCTGGTAAGTCTGTCCAATGCGGTTCATGCAGCCATCATCCGTTCTGCTCCACCCCCAGCAAGTTGGTGGAGGTAGCTCAGGATCTGCAATAACAGTCTCCGTCACACCCACACAGTCCAGTGCACGGAAGTTCGGCCTTGTTGCACTACACCTGTTTCCCTGACAGTTCTTGGTACATTGCATGAAATGAGCTCCAAGCATGATGAAAGTGCATCTGGTAAGTCTGTCCAATGCGGTTCATACAGCCATCATCCGTTCTGCTCCACCCCCAGCAAGTTGGTGGAGGTAGCTCAGGATCTGCAATAACAGTCTCCGTCACACCCACACAGTCCAGTGCACGGAAGTTCGGCCTTGTTGCACTACACCTGTTTCCCTGACAGTTCTTGGTACATTGCATGAAATGAGCTCCAAGCATGATGAAAGTGCATCTGGTAAGTCTGTCCAATGCGGTTCATACAGCCATCATCCGTTCTGCTCCACCCCCAGCAAGTTGGTGGAGGTAGCTCAGGATCTGCAATAACAGTCTCCGTCACACCCACACAGTCCAGTGCACGGAAGTTCGGCCTTGTTGCACTTACACCTGTTTCCCTGACAGTTCTTGGTACATTGCATGAAATGAGCTCCAAGCATGATGAAAGTGCATCTGGTAAGTCTGTCCAATGCGGTTCATACAGCCATCATCCGTTCTGCTCCACCCCCAGCAAGTTGGTGGAGGTAGCTCAGGATCTGCAATAACAGTCTCCGTCACACCCACACAGTCCAGTGCACGGAAGTTCGGCCTTGTTGCACTTACACCTGTTTCCCTGACAGTTCTTGGTACATTGCATGAAATGAGCTCCAAGCATGATGAAAGTGCATCTGGTAAGTCTGTCCAATGCGGTTCATACAGCCATCATCCGTTCTGCTCCACCCCCAGCAAGTTGGTGGAGGTAGCTCAGGATCTGCAATAACAGTCTCCGTCACACCCACACAGTCCAGTGCACGGAAGTTCGGCCTTGTTGCACTTACACCTGTTTCCCTGACAGTTCTTGGTACATTGCATGAAATGAGCTCCAAGCATGATGAAAGTGCATCTGGTAAGTCTGTCCAATGCGGTTCATACAGCCATCATCCGTTCTGCTCCACCCCCAGCAAGTTGGTGGCGGTAGCTCAGGATCTGCAATAACAGTCTCCCCATACACGGCCTCCCTGGTTCACCGCTCTTTAACATGTTGTGCGAGAGCTGCTCATGTTGGGGGAATGTTTTGCACATAAGAGTTTCTTGTAAAAAGCTTTTTTCTTACTTTTCCAATGTCGTCACCTGTACTGGTTCTATCGTACAACAAAACAACGAATCTCTCGATGGTGTGTAACACGTCTTCTGGGATTTCTTTGGGTGCATGAGATATTGCGAGAAGAGCATCCGTCAGTTCAGGCATGACCTTCCAAGTTGACCAGGGCTTCTTTTTACCGTGACCAGCAAAGCTAGAGACAGCGTCACATCCGGTTAGGGCACGAAACATAGGAAGAGCACGTGTCTTGGATGGTCCAAGACTGTGAGCAATATCATGAGCCGCCAAGTATCGCAAGTTCTTACATGTACCAAATTCCAGCAAAATACGACGGCGTGAGAAACTAGGGCGCTTTAACCGGTCAGGTCATATTGCATCGCCTGTGATACTGAAAGTAGATGATATGAGTTAATGGTGTGTTTGACGATAAGATTGTTTTCTAAGTGTATATATAACAAAATAAAATGATAATGATAGTCATAGCAAAACCAAAGTTATATATATGAATGAAAGTAAATAAAATAAATGTGTATGATGTGAATTGATTTTTTTATTTTGGATTAAGGACGCGTCAACCGTTAGGTAAAACAGATTACATAACAATCAATGAAGTACATGCGATGGTCACATACAGTCTGTAGTAACAGTGAATGAAATGATTTGCGGTTCACATATGGCGCAGGTGAATCAGTAGGGGCATTGATTGGAGTGTTTGACCCATCGATGAACCTCATTTCACCTAGAGAAAATAAGAAAATTTGTTCTTAAATCCTGTTTTATATTAAGTATAGGATATACAATGTTATTTTACACGTTTACTGTATTTTGGAACACACCTGGTAAATTGGTTATCTTTCTAACAACTGTCATAGTAATTATTTGCTGCTCAACAGTTGGCCATTTAATAATTCCAGCTTCTTGATTCAGCAACAACAGTTTGTGGCACAAACGATACACGGATCTCCAGGCTGCCGACTTAGCAACACCGCAACGATCAGCAACTGATCTGTAATGTTAACCAATGGTATGGTGGTGTATGGTGGTGTATTGCACGACCTATAGCAATGCACTCCTGCCTTTTGCCTATATAGTGTGTATCTCAAATCTACATTTTGACACAAGTCACGATTAGCAGAGCCATGCTCTGGGCCAATCCTACACCGGACCCAGACGGGGAAGTTAGTTCATAATTCATCACTCAAGCCAAGTGGATATAGGGAGGAGTGACCACTTCTGGTAAGAAACAGCCACGGGTATAGGGGGACGAAAGTCGGGTTCTTGTGTCGCAGTCGACATCGTCTTTGTCATCGACCGTGGTTTCGTTGTCATCGTAGTCTTCTTCGGTGGAAGTCGTAAAGGTATGGGGGCAAGGTCCCTGATGACTATTGCCAGAGCTTGCCTCTAGTTTCTCTAAGTAAAATACTACCGTACTAAGCTGATATTTTTGGGATGGATTTATCCTATTCAAACCCTTTACGATTAGCAAAGCAACGCTTTGGTCCAATTCTCCCCGGGCTCAGACGGGTAGCTTCTAGATCTACTAGACTAGAGCTAGCTTCTAACACATAACAAAACTTGTAGAAATACAGCCAAACCTTACACACTCAAAAGAAATGAGATCTAAAAAAAGGGCCAAGCTCATCTACCCTTCCACATTTGCGCATTCTTAATTCATAAACGTACAGTGTCCCATAACAGCATCCTCGAAAAGCTTGGCAAAATAGAATTTGCGATTATTAATTTAAACGAAATAGTTCATCAAAGTTCTTTTTTCTAATTAATTAAAACGTAATAACATGCAAATTTTATTTTGCCAAGCTTTTCGAGGATGCTGTTATGGGACACTGTACGTTTATGAATTAAGAATGCGCAAATGTGGAAGGGTAGATGAGCTTGGCCCTTTTTTTTAGATCTCATTTCTTTTGAGTGTGTAAGGTTTGGCTGTATTTCTACAAGTTTTTGTTATGTGTGTGATCTCATTACTTTTTCAAGTTCCATTGCAAAATTATATGTTAAAATAATAATTTTATCAAAGTTGATTTAATTTCTATGGTATTAGCAATAACAAAATAGGATGTAAATATCTAGACCCGGATTCATGTACATCCTGGGTATAGGTGGTATAACCATGGTATAACGACGGTATAAGGACTGGACCCCAATTCTTGAGTTCGTGGGAGATGACTGTTGAAAACGCAATTTGAAAACGAAGTCGTTTTCGTTTGACACTTTAAAAAGATATGCGTATAGCAAAGAGCTCGAAAAAGTTCTATATTTATTCTAGATGGCAGTGCCTTCATAAACGCGGGCCAATCGAAAGACGAGTTGCGTGAAATGATTTGATTGTTGCAATTATGTAAACAAACAGATGAGCAAGCGCATATTATTTGACACCTTGCTTCGACATTGTGTTTGTGTGTATTGTGTGACAGAACTATGTTGTGCTGGCCTAGGGTTGGCTAGGCTTGCCAAACATGTAATGTAAGTAATAATTTTATCTAGTCCTATAGCCTAATGGAACTTTAGACCTACACTGTTGTATTATAAATAATTTTCTACATCTTGGCCTAGGTCAGGGACGGTTTCTGATTTGTTTTTTGAGAGTATAATGACAACTTTTCTCATTTCACACATAGAAGCAAAATTTAAAATGTCCGCCATTTGTTTACGTATCGCACTTTCCCGCCGTACTCTGCTTATACCGTCAACAAGTGTCAAGTAACTATGGTTACTTGTTGATTGTATAAGGCTTATTTTAAAACCTTTATTTGGAAGCCTTCCAACAAACTTTTTCAACTTTTTTTTTCAAAGGAGACTATAATACTATAACCTTAATGTCCATGTAAAATATGAACATTGTAGTCCCACCCGTCTGGTCAGAATCGCGGGCCGACGTATTAGATGTAAGTAGCAGTAGTAGCAGTAGTAGTAGCTAACATCCTTAAAGTGATTTTGAGCATGTTTCAAGCCATTTTTTCACCAAGAAGGAATGGTCGTACCCCAATAAAATTTGGCATGTGTTGTCAGGTACCTAAATCCCCTCGATTGTGATAGTTTTCAAGTTCACATCACGTTACATGACGGCTGGGTAACACCTCGAAATCACCCCAACTCTGCTTGGTGTATAAGGTGCTTGAGTGTGTAGCGCACCGCGGCTTGGCTGCGGCGCCCTAACGGGCACCTAGATAGTGTCGTTCACCTCAGGCATACTTGAAACTAGCTCCAGACTGCCGTAAAATGACAATGTGAGTAACTAGGGCGCTCCAACCGTAGTACAGAACAAATTGCGCCGCCTGTGATATTGAAATTTAATTAAATAAGTTTATGATGTGTTTGCTAATTATATTGTCTCTTAGTTTATAAAGAAAAGAAAATGATGTGGCTGATAGCAATAGCAAAAGAACAATTATTTACATGTATGAAAATAAGAAATGTAGATGATATGTTTGATGTGAATTGAATTTTGCTAAAAAGATTACAATGTTAAACTTAGTATTTTTGTCGCCGTTATCATGATAGAGTTATTCGTATGATTCGGAGAGATCAATTTGCGTGCACAAGGCATCATATTTGGTGCACTCGGCTAACATATGATGTACGGTTAAAGGTACACTATGTGTGTCACATTTGAGAACAACCTTTAAATTGTAGTAAGTAATAAAAATTACAGCTCCGGGAGTGTTTCCCGACTAACCAAATCGAGAAATAAACCTTTTCTCTGGTTGAGAGATATCCGTGAGTACGACATGTGTGACCTATTCGAATTCTGGACAATATCACCGCTTCACTCCGTGGGAAACTAGATGCAGGAGGACGAGTTTAAAATTATGTTTTGTCATCACACTAAGGGCCGGTTTTTCAATCGGTCGTTAAAGAGTTCGTAAAGCTTAATCAGCTGATTAGCAGAAGTCGGTGTTTTTCAATGGCTGCTTAACGCTAATCAGTTGATTAAAACATCTTAACGGATCGTTAAAGTTACGGGCCGAAAATGAGAATGTTAAAAGACATTCCAAGATGGCGACTTGAAATCAGCTGTCGTGTTTTGAGGTTATAAAAATAATAACAATGATTATAATAACGTAAATACTGTGCAGTGATGGCTAATCTTCAAGGTAAGGATTATTTAGACTCATCAACTGATGATGAAATAGAAGAAATGGCAAACGAATTTTTAAACCATGCTAGAAGAGATAGAGTTGTTCGGCAACGTCCTGATCATTTTGCAATGTGGGATGACGAGGACTTCTTCATGCGATTTAGGTTAAGAAAACCCACAGTTCAAATATTGCTTGACAAAACTGGGCATCATTTAGCAACTCCTACTGCAAGGTGACTGGTGAATAGACTAGTCAAAAACATTATTCTTGATTAGGCCTAGCCTTGGGGGCCTAGTCTGGGCCCGGGGAAGAATTGGCCCAGAGCATGGCTCTGCTAGTCGTAAAAGGCGATTCAAGAGAAAAAGTCAACCTCACAAACATCAGCTAGTACGAAGGGCAGTATTTTACTCCCCGAAACTAGAGGCGAGCTCTGGCAATCGTCGTTGGGGACCTTTCCCCCTTCCCTTGAAGACCTCCCCGACGACGATGACGACAATGACACCACGAACGTAGACAAAGACGATGACGACCGTGACGTGAGAACCCCCTTTCCTCCCCTTACCCGTGGCTTGTTTCTGACCAGCATGGGTCCCTCCCCCCCCCTAGGTTAGAGTGGTGTATTATGACCTAACGGTTGACGAGTCCTTAATCCAAATAAACAAAACTAGCCTACACATTCAAAACACTGTTTTATTTTTCTGCCCTATTTACCTTGTCATAGATTGACCAAGATTCATGATTGCCTTAAGAACAGGGCCTAGAAAAGTCTGTGAAGAAGGTAGGGCCTAGGCCACCATACCCACTGTAGGGGCTACCTAAAAAAGTAATGCCCTTTACATTTGCTTGCAAACATTGAACCAATTATTACAACCCTAGAACTGCTAGGCCTAGGCCTACACTACAAAAGTTAACTTGTCCTAGTTAGATTTGCCATTTGTCCCGGTTTATTTTATTTTATATTTATATTTTCAATATCTGACATGATGTTAAAGGTCTACACAATTCAATCACAAAATGTAAGAAAATACCTTACTCCTCCTTGCAAATATGTCGAACGCAATATCAACAAACTGTCTACTGTCTTTTCCAAAGACTCTAGAATTTCAAGACAAAAAACTCTGCCATACAAGCTGTAACCAATCACAAGCTTCGGAAGAGTCCGTTAGCTAACGGAGACTTAAAATCACATTGAAAAACGCAAACTGCATTACCATTGATTAAAACTGTTCGTAAAGCTTAACGGTCTGTTAGCTGACGAACTCTTTAACGACCGATTGAAAAACCGGCCCTAAGTGTGAAATACTAAATTGCAAAGTCTTTGCAATTTAGTATTTTGCATCCCAATTCTTGATGCATGTTTCTTTTATTAGCGTTAAACGCAAGTCAACAATTAGTTCTTAATGCGAATAATTGATGGTGGATCGAGGGGATTCTCAAGTCGAAGTCGTCATCGTATTTGGCATCGTTCTTGTTGTCATGGTCGTCGTCGTTGGGAGATATTTAAGGAAAGGGGAAGAGAATCCCTACGGTGACTGACAGAGTTCGCTCTAGTTTCGGTGATAAACATACTCTTCTACTTACGATGTGATGTTTGCGAGATGGTCTTTATCTCTCTCCTCGCCTTTTACGTTGAGCAGAGCCATGCATGCTCTGGGCCAAATTCAACCCCGTGCTTAGACGTTGAGCGAGTCCAGTGGTTGGAGAATGAATTTTACTAGTCACTGTGGGCATCACACTATGCAACTTATTATTTTGCACCACATTTCAAAATTCCAGATCCAAATCCAAGTATCGTTTTTTTTTTGTTTATTTGGATTAAGGACGCGTCAACCGTTAGGTCATAATGCACCACTCTAGCCTAAGGGGAGTGGGGAGGAGGGGCCCATGCTGGTCAGAACCAGCCACGCGTAAGGGGAGGAAGGGGGGTTTCTCACGTCGCGGTCGTCCTCGTCTTTGTCATCGTTCGTTGTGTCATTGTCATCGTCGCCGGGGGGTCATCAAGGGCCGGGGACAAGGTCCCTGACGACGATTGCCAGAGCTCCCTCTAGTTTCAGGGAGTAATATACTCCGCTCTTACAGCTGTTGTTTGCGAGGTGGACATTTTCTCTTGAATCGCCTTGTACGTTAAGCAGAGCCATGCTCTGGGCCAATTCTACCCCGAGCCCGGACGGGGATCCAAGAATCGTTGTTCCTGTGGTGTATTCAAAGTTCAAACCTCCCGCTTACTTGCCTCGCCACATTTACAAGGCGGTGTTGAAAAGAGTATGGCGTCGCTTCCTTCTGACAATCTCATGCACAATATCATGTAGTAGATTTAGTACAACGTTTTATAATAAATTATGCTTTAAAGCTTACCAGATAATCATGGCTATGCATTATTACGAGCCTTACCTACACCCACATACATACATAACAAAACTGGCGACGAAGATATGGATTTGGTAAGGTAGATTTACATTACAGTTTACAATGCCTGAAACTAGTCCGAGCGTTTCTCAACCACGTGGTAATGCAAGTGGGCTAGTTGCTTCGATCGGACCGTTTAGGCCCGGGGAAGAGCCATGGGACGTTTACGTCGAAAGGATCGAAATTGCATTCGACGCCTTCGATGTGGCTGAAGCTAAGAAGAAGAATGTGTTTTTTCTCTGTGCTTGGAAGCGAAACATTTGTGGTGCTACGCAACTTGGCTACACCAAGGACACTCACTGATCTGTCGTTCACAGAGGCAAAGGACCTGCTTACAAGTAGGTACAGCCCTAAGCCTAGCAAACGTACACAAAGGTTTAGATTTCGCAAGCGTCTACAGCTAGAGAACGAAACTATACTCGAGTACCTACAGGAGCTCAGAAGTCTCAGTAAGCATTGCGAGTTCACAGACCTAGATGAGAATCTGTTAGACCAACTCATTGCAGGAGTTCGGGACAAGATGTTGCAAACCAAGCTGCTGGCGGAGGGAGATGCCATTACCTTCCAGAGAGCAGTTGAGATTGCTACGGCAGCGGAGACGTCGCAGCGAGATGTCCAAGTCTTACGCGGAAATGCAGGGGCAGGCGGCCAAGTACACAAGGTCGTGGCTACCCAAGGTACATCGTACAAGGCAGGCAGAGGTAAGCCTAAGAATAATTTTGATTCTAGGCCTAGGCCTACTACAGAGGCAAATTCTGCCAAAGGCATGTGCTATCGCTGTGGCAATGCAAACCACAAGGCCGATGCATGCAGTGCTAAGAACCTGACATGTCACAAATGTCAGAAGACAGGCCATATTTCTAAGGTATGCATGTCCAAGTCTGGGAACAATACCAAGTTAGGGCCTAAGACCTCGGGTACCAATCTGCTTACATCAGAGGTGGAAGACTCATATCTGTTCTGTCTCAAGGTGGAGAAAGATAGACATGAGGGCTCTTTCAAGGTGGCTGTTGAGTTGAATGGAGTAGACTTAACAATGGAAGTGGACACAGGATCAAAACATTCAATCATTGGCATAGACGCGTTTAGACGTCTATGGCCTACCGATCCTCCGCCACTAGCGCCATCAAAGTTCAAACTGCGAACCTGGTCACAACAGGAGTTAGCAGTACTGGGAGTGGCAACGGTAACCGTGCAGTATGGGAAAAAATTATGCCAGTTACCACTATACGTGATGCAGACAGATGGGCCTAGCCTACTCGGCAGAGACTGGTTTCACCACTTGGGGCTGGCTGTGACCAGCGTGAACCAGTTAGGTGTAAGTGATGGCAATCTTCCTAAAGAATTGCATGGCCTAGAAAACGTTTTTGCAGGCGGTTTAGGTTGTTACAAAGGGGAACCGGTTCACGTGGAACTAGATCCAAATGCTACACCTGTCTTTCGCAAACATCGGAGCCCACCCTACGCATTGAAAGAGAAGTCTGACCAGGCCCTAGAACAAATGCAACGTGACGGGGTAGTCGAGACTATAGCACAAGGGGAATGGGGTACACCTGCTGTTTTTGTTGCCAAGCGCGACAACACTGTGCGAATTTGTGGTGATTATTCGGGGACAGTCAACCCTGTGTTGAAGGTTGATATTTATCCTCTACCTACAAATACAGAAGTGTTTACAGCACTCTCTGGAGGATGCTTTTTCACACGGTTGGACCTCGATAGGGCTTACACCCAAGTACGAGTGGATGACGAGTCATCACGGGTACTTGCACTGAATACACAGCAAGGCCTACTACGAATGCTGCGTCTTCCATTTGGGCTGGCGTCCGCACCAGCATACTTCCAGAGACTGATGGAAAATCTTCTTAAAGGACTAGAAGGTGTAGTAATTTTCCTTGATGACTTACTCGTTTCAGGAAAGACAAAGGAGGAATGCTGGGCGAGAACGAGAGCTGTGTTGGAAAGATTTGATACTGCTGGTTTACGTCTCAAACTGTCTAAATGCGAATTTATTTTGCCATCAGTAGAGTTTCTAGGGTTTTTGATTGATAGCAAAGGAATCCACCCTACGGAGGATAAAGTACAGGCTATTCGATCGGCACCCGCACCTACAAATCTGCAGCAGTTGGAGTCATTCCTGGGATTTCTTACATTCTACGAGCGCTACATTCCGAATATGGCTACCAAACTTACGCCACTCTACGAGCTTACACGCAAGGGGCAGCAATGGACCTGGAGCCAGAAGCATGAGCAGTGTTTCAACGATGCCAAACAGCAAGTCACATCTGATCAGGTACTGGTTCATTACAGTTTGACTAAACCATTAGTAATGTCTTGTGATGCATCGCCGTACGGGGTTGGAGCGGTACTGTCACATTCCGAGCCAGATGGTTCCGAACCTCCAATCGCCTTCAAGTCTCGTACGCTACAAACGGCAGAGAAAAATTATTCTCAGCTAGATAAGGAATTTTTATCAATCATGTTCGGGTTAAAGAAATTCCACCGTTTTATTTATGGTCGAAAATTTGTCATATATACTGACCATAAACCATTAGTAGGTCTGCTTCGGCCAGGGCGAGTGTTACCTGATGTATTATCCCCACGTATGATGCGTTGGAAATTGACTTTAGGATGTTATCTGTATGATATCAAGTACCGTCCAGGTAAAGAGAATTCAAATGCAGACTTGTGCAGCCGATTACCGATCCCAGGACCGGATACACCAGAGTACCCGGAACCAGCGGATGTGTGGTTACTACAAGGACAGCCTGCAGAACTTCCAATCTCGGCTGACACCATACGTCTGGAGACGAAGAAGGACATCATTCTTTCTAAAGTTTTAGCTGGTGTGCTACATGGCTGGGAACCATCGAAGTTACCGGTTGAGTTTCAACCCTACCTTCGGAATACAACGGGGTTATCGGTGGAAGGTGGGTGTCTTCTCTATGCCAACAGAGTAGTGATTCCCGAGAGTCTACGAGTCGATGTTCTGAAAATGTTACATGCAGTTCATCAGGGAATCGTTGCGACAAAGGCAAAGGCCAGGAGTTATGTTTGGTGGCCAAACATGGACCGAGCAATCGAAGAAATGATTGGCCAGTGTACATCTTGTGCTGCAAACAAGCGTGCACCCACAACATCGAACGTGATTCCATGGAGTGTCCCCAGTCGACCGATGTCGCGTATACACATTGACTTTGCAGGGCCTACGGAAGGACATACATTCTTCATAGCTGTGGACGCTTACTCTAAGTGGCCAGTTGTGAAGAACACCCGGGGGTCACTTACGGCAAAGACAGCGATTGACGTTCTCCGAGACATGTTCACGGACTACGGGATTCCCGATGAGATCGTTTCAGATAATGCGGCAGCATTCAAAGGAGAGGAGTTTCAAGACTTTCTTTACAAAAACCAGATTAAACACATAACCTCAGCACCTTACTCGCCTGCATCTAACGGTTTGGCAGAACGTTATGTTCAGACGGTTAAACAACACTTACGAAAGTTCACGGCGGATAAGTGGCGTTTGGAGTTGGGAAACATTTTGTTAGCTCTGAGGACTACACCCAGTACCAGTACCGGGGTGACTCCGGCAGAAATGCTAATGGGCCGAAAAATCCACACAATGCTCGATAAATTACATCCCAACAACAAGACTTCTGTGGAGAGGGAGAGTTTGGCTGTTCAAGCTCAACAATCAGACTTTCCTAGCCGACAATTTGCAGAAGAGGACTCAGTGATGTACCGCAACTATGGTCCTGGACCAAAGTGGCTGCCTGGGAAAATATCGGAAGTACACGGGCCCAGGAACTTCACCGTCGAAGATGCCAGTGGAGCAGTACGACGCGTACATCTAGACCAAGTTCTACGCAGAAGTTCGGTGGTACCAGTGGTAGCAAGGGCGACTCTTCCCGAAGCTTCCCAAGTCCCGAATAGTGCTGTGATGCCACCAGATGCTGGCAACTCCAGTGCTGTTATACAAAATGATAATTCTGTACAAGAACGTTGTACAGATTCCCAGGAACTATCTACGTTTAGGGTTCAGTCTCCTGTTGAGTTGACACCTTCAAAATCCCTAATTGGACTGAGTAACTCAAACTCAACTAGTCGTCACTCTTCAAGGGCTACAAAGCCACCATCCTATTTGAAGGATTATCATTGTTAGTTTTTGGATCATGATGCTTTTGTTGATTCAATTATTAAATCTTTAAGTTTTAGGTTAATTTCATTCCAGTTTTACAAGGTTGCATAGTATGTTCCTAAAAAAACTGATTCCTGTATTACAATCTTAGTTAGTTACTGTTTTGGAATATTGTGCTACAAGTACCAAATCATTTCATTATTTTCATTTCATTATTGGTACCTAAGCTCACGTATGACTTTGCAATCTACTTTTATGCATTGTAGGTATACTGTTGAGGGGGAGAATTGTGGTGTATTCAAAGTTCAAACCTCCCGCTTACTTGCCTCGCCACATTTACAAGGCGGTGTTGAAAAGAGTATGGCGTCGCTTCCTTCTGACAATCTCATGCACAATATCATGTAGTAGATTTAGTACAACGTTTTATAATAAATTATGCTTTAAAGCTTACCAGATAATCATGGCTATGCATTATTACGAGCCTTACCTACACCCACATACATACATAACAGTTCCAATCCAAGAAACTGTTGATATCAGGAACGAGAAGCTTCAGCAGCCTGATCATCATGTCCATTTATCTCTACACCTAACATATAAACCCTCTGATCCAGCAAAACCCTACAATACAATCAGAGTGTTTTAATATTAAATAGAATTATATATCTTGTTATTATATATAATATTATAAAGTGTATAATATTACTTGACATTGATGTTTATTTGTTTTAGGCGCCAGCATTGTTCTTTGTTTGCACAATAGGCTTCTCGACATCGGCTATGAGTAGCGATGCCTTAATTGTATGTAGGTAGAAATGGTCAATGCTCGTTGGTTAAATTTCTCGGAAGGGGCCACCTTGTGTCTCTGATACTGACGACCACCTCATTACTCATCTTTCTGGCCGACCTCTACAGGAGGAATATAAATCTAATTACGCTAAAGAGCCTTCCTTTTTGTTTATTTGGATTAAGGACGCGTCAACCGTGAGGTCATAATGCACCACTCTAGCCTAAGGGATAAGAAGAGGAGTGGCCAAATGCTGGTCAGAACCAGCCACGGGTAAGGGGAGGAAGGGGGGTTTCTCACGTCGCGGTCGTCCTCGTCTTTGTCATCGTTCGTTGTGTCATTGTCATCGTCGCCGGGGGGTCGTTTAGGGAAGGGGACAAGGTCCCCGACGACGATTGCCAGAGCTCGCCTCTAGTTTCGGGGAGTAAGAAACTCTCCTCTTACTAGCTGATATTTGCGAGGTGGACATTTTCTCTTGAATCGCCTTTTACAATAAACAGAGCCATGCTCTGGGCCAATTCTACCCCGAGCCCGGACGGGGATCCAAGAATCGTTGTTCCAATCCAAGAAACTGTTGATATCAGGAACGAGAAGCTTCAGCAGCCTGATCATCGTGTCCATTTATCTCTACACCTAACATATAAACCCTCTGATCCAGCAAAACCCTACAATACAATCAGAGTGTTTTAATATTAAATAGAATTATATATCTTGTTATTATATATAATATTATAAAGTGTATAATATTACTTGACATTGATGTTTATTTGTTTTAGGCGCCAGCATTGTTCTTTGTTTGCACAATAGGCTTCTCGACATCGGCTATGAGTAGCGATGCCTTAATTGTATGTAGGTAGAAATGGTCAATGCTCGTTGGTTAAATTTCTCGGAAGGGGCCACCTTGTGTCTCTGATACTGACGACCACCTCATTACTCATCTTTCTGGCCGACCTCTACAGGAGGAATATAAATCTAATTACGCTAAAGAGCCTTCCTTTTTGTTTATTTAGATTAAGGGAGCGTCAACCGTAAGGTCATAAGGCACCACTCTAGCCTAAGGGGGGGGGGCATGCTGGTCAGAACCAGCCACGGGTAAGGGGAGGAAGGGGGTTTCTCACGTCGTGGTCGTCATCGTCTTTGTCATCGTTCATTGTGTCATTGTCATCGTCGCCGGGGGGTCGTCAAGGGAAGGGGGCAAGGTCCCCGACGACGATTGCCAGAGCTCGCCTCTATTTTCGGGGAGTAAAATACTACCCTTCATAATAGCTGATGTTTGCAAGGTGGGCTTTTTCTCTTGAATCGCTATTTACGATTAGCAGAGCCATGCTCTGGGCCAATTCTACCCCGGGCCTAGACGGGGAAAGAGCCTTCCTGCTACTCTCACTTGATATAGCTGAAGTGTCCAGAAACACAGTAAGACGGGAGAAACTAGGGCGCTTCAACTAATT
Organism: Sweltsa coloradensis; assembly: GCA_024449915.1. NCBI lineage: Eukaryota > Metazoa > Arthropoda > Insecta > Plecoptera > Chloroperlidae > Sweltsa > Sweltsa coloradensis. The sequence goes on along the minus strand of JAMZAV010001522.1, from coordinate 72,812 downwards.
AAGTTGTATTGCGATGCCTTGAATCTAGGTAAAAATAGTCAACGCTTGTTGGTTTAATTTCTCGGAAGGGGCCACCTTGTGACTCTGATACTGATGACCACCTCATTATTCATATTTCTGGCCAATTATTACAGGAGGAATACAAATATAATAACGCCAAAAGAGCCTTCCTGCTTTCTCACTTGATAAAGCTGAACTGTTCCGAAATTTAGTAACACGGGAGAAACTAGAGCACTTCAACTTGTTAGATTGTATTGCAATGCCTCTGATATTTAAAGTGAATGAATTGAGTGTATGGTGTGTTTGATGTTTATTTGTTTCAGGCGCTTGTATTGGAACATATGTTCTATGTTTGCCAAATAGGCTTCTCGACATCGCCTATGAGTAGCGATGCCTTGTATCTAGGTAGAAATGGTCAACGCTTGCTGGTTTAATTTCTCGGATAGGATTTTTTTTATTATAATTTGGAAGGACGCGTTAACCGTAAGGTCATAATGCACCACTCTAGCCTAAGGGGGGTGGGGAGGAGGGGCCCATGCTGGTCAGAACCAGCCACGTATAAGAGGAGGAAGGGGGGTTTCTCACGTCGCGGTCGTCATCGTCTTTGTTATCGTTCGTTGTGTCATTGTCATCGTCGCCGGGGGGTCGTCGGAAGGGGGCACCTTGTGATTCTTGAAACTGACGACCACCTCATTATTTATCTTTCTGGACAACCTTTACATGAGGAATAAAAATATAATAATGCCATAAGAGCCTTCCTACGACGACGTGAGAAACTAGGGCGCTTCAACCGGTTAGGTCCATATTGCGCCGCCTGTGAATGAAAGTAAATGAGAAGAGTTAATGCAGGTATGTTTGATGATTAGATCGTTTTCTTAGTGTATAATAACAAAATAAATTGATGATGAAGAAAGTTAATAGCAAAATAAAAGTTATGTATGTGAATGAAAATAAAGAAAAGAAAGAAATAGTTATTATTATTATTATTATTATTATTATTATTATTATTATTATTTTATTGGATGTATTTCATACAAACTCGGTCAAAACCGGAGCTAACATGTTGTACGGACTTTACGTCAAGTACTTCCATGTGTACCTATTACATACATTTTTACTTTGTCTTAACTCTAACTAAAATAAGTCATTTATAAATCGTAATATTGTTTGTAGATGATGTTTTCTTTCTGCTGTGTACGGTCGTGGCCGATTTCTCGTCGCCATCCTAGCATTTGCTCTTCGGACTATGGGAAACCACGAAAACCATGTCAGGATGGAAGCTGTCTCGGAATCTCGAAGTATCATTCTTAGTTTAGAAATTTACGAACTATTCTACACGTGTTGAGTATTACTGCCTTTTGAGTCTCGATGTATACATTGGGTTGAAGATCTAGTTGTTTAATGCTTTCATGTAGCTTCTTCGGTATGATGCCGTTGGCTGATATAATGAATGGGAGTGTTTTTACCTTTTTCTGTTTCCACATCTTCTTGATCTCAATTGCAAGCTCACTATACTTGTCAATTTTTTTCTTCCACGTGGTATTATTTATTATTATTATTATTATTATTATTATTATTATTATTATTATTATTATTATTATTATTATTATTATTATTATTATTATTATTATTATTATTATTATTATTTTTATTATTTTTTTATTTTATTTTAGAAATTGTACAGATAATCGAATATTAAGATGTACAACCTTATAGAAATGTGTATGATGTGAATTTAATTTTGTTAAATAGATTACTATGGATGAGAAATTTAGAAAGTTGTGACAATAATTGGCTTTCACAATGGCCCTGGCCAGCAGCTGCAGTCGGGTTGGGTCATGGGTCGGGTTGGCTCACTTGAAATTAACGGAGAAGGAAATGAAAGTTATGTTTTTCTTAATGCTACCGAAGTAGTGAGGGCGCCATCTTGTTCTATAGTGGTGGTGCAGGGGACTGAACAAGAAAGAGTCCCAGGATTGTATGAAAAAGAAAGCTTGAGTAAGTGGTAATTGAGTAGTTTAATTTAGTAATGTGAGTAGGTTACGATGCAAGAGCAATTACGTGAACAGTGTGAAATAGTAACAGCAATGTCTGAATATCTTGAAGAGCCACTCTGGCAAAATGAGTCGCACAAGAGATGCTTCACAATAATAATAATATATGTCGGCAACAATGCCTCAAAAGATTTACAATTTAAAGAAGAAGCACTGGATGTCACACTCACCCTGGATAAGCTCGACAATGCACACACCGGTAGTTAACTTGAGAGTCCTAATTATGCAGGTAAGATGCTTAATGCTCAAAGTAACGATGAGTGCAATTCTCAAAGATCAAACAATATGCTACTCCAACACGGTCAGCCAAGCTGCGCTGCGAGCTCCTGTGCCCCAAATTGTGCTGTGATCGTCGACCTTATCCTATCGTCCGGGGTGGGTGAGTGAGTAACCATACCGACAGCCAGTCGGCTTTTATATCCAGTCTTTGAGACAACAAAACAAATGACGTTCATGCTAAGTTTAGATATTAGGTCATAATGACGTATTCTTGGCGGCAAAGTTCACTGATGATGAGACGAAGGGAATACGTGGACCTCAAAGATATGGCCCGCGCGGCGTCATCGGTTGTTCGTCAGAGAACAGAGAGGGAGAGAGCCCAGGTCATGTTGTTGTTTCTTCCCGCCAAAGGTTAGACACATCATGATGCATCGGCCGGTCGAGACTGGATTGACGTGCCTGCGATGTACATGTTACACACTCCCCTTTCCTCCTTAAACAAGAGAAAGAAACAACAGTTTATTTTATCATGGTAAGTCCTTCAGTTCCTTCAAATCTTGGACGTGCCATCTTCCTGCGGGATTTCCATCCTCATCCTGGAGTTCCATTACAATAGTGGAGAGGTTTCTAGAAATAGAAAATGGACCGACGTACTTTGGCGCCAGCTTGGCAATGAACCCTTTCGATGCATCAGACAGCACATAATTCCTCCGGTAGACCTGCTGACCTACGCAGAAATTTACATCTCTTCTACGAAGATCATAATATTGCTTTTGTCTAACTCTAGATTTGTCAACGTTGAGTTGAACAAGCTCACGTAGGTTCTTCATTCCATTCCATTTGTCCTCTATATCCCTGGGTTGCTGCTTGGGCTCGTTGTCAGGTACCGTTCTGGCTCTTCCCGACAGCTGGATCTCCTGACCATAATTGAGGTAGGCAGGCGTATATCCCGTGGACTCGTGCTGGCTCGTCCTCAAAACATATTGTACTTGAGGAAGCAGACGGTCCCACTTACGATGATTGTCCTTTACATAACATGAGATAACGTTTTCAATATCCTTATTACTTCTCTCTGTGGGATTACTCTGGGCGTGATAAAAAGGGGTGTACTTAATGCTTATGTCATGATTTTTACAAGCTTGTTTAAACTTCTTACTGATGAACTGGCTGCCGTTATCACAGATGAGTGTAGAGGGAGCCCCATAAATGAATATTATGTCTTCTATCAGTCTCCTGATGATGGGTTCCGTCGTGGCCTGCCTCAATGGGAATAGGCAAGGCCATTTGGTAAACAAGTCCCTAAACACTAAGATACAGGTATTACCCTGAGAGGTCCTAGGCAGAGGTCCAATCAGATCGACACTAATCACCTTCCACGGATCGGACACCATGTGTGACTGCATCAAGCCTGCCTTGGGCCGCTGTATTGCCTTGTGCTCGAGGCATACTCGGCATTTCCCCACATAGCTGAAAATATCCTGCCGCATTTTCGGCCAGAAATAATTAAGAGCTATCCTCCTGAACGTCTTAAACATTCCTCTATGCCCCGCTGTAACCTCGTCATGATTCTCTCGGCACACCTGCTCCCTCAATTCTTTGGGAATCACTCGCTTCCAAACGTCTTGGTCATCTGGTAGCTTATACTTATCCTCTATTAACTTATAAATTTGCTGTTCCTGCACTCTAAACTTCGGATATGACTGTGGCTTCTCCTCAATATTCCTTAACAATTTAGTGTACCATTTATCTGTGACCGGAGTCTGTTCGGCTACTGTCACCAAATCTATTGGCACAGAGCGGGAGAGTGCATCCGGCACTAAGTGATCCTTTCCCTTTCTGTGCAGGACTTCGAAATCATAACCCTGTAATTTCAGACACCACCGGGACATCATTCCTGTGGGTTCCTTAAGCTTCAACAACCACAAGAGTGAGTAATGGTCAGTTATAACCTTGAAGTGCGTTCCTTCAATATAACCTCTAAATTTTTCGATAGCAAAAATCACTGCCAGACATTCTCTCTGAGTGACCGAGTAATTTCGCTGTGACTTGGACAACATTTGGCTCGCATATGCAATTACTTGCTCTCCTTCAGCATTCTTTTGAGTAAGCACAGCGCCAAGTCCTACATTGGAAGCATCACATTGAATGGTAAATTCCTTGGAGAAGTCTGGATTAGTGAGCACTGGGGCTTCTATCAACTTTTGTTTCAGTAAATTAAAGCTTTCTTCGGCCTCACTCGTCCACTTCCATCTACAATTCTTCCTAGTCAGAGCAGTAAGTGGAATTATTATGCTCGAAAAGTTTTCTATAAATCTGCGATACCAGGAGGCTAGACCAACAAAACTTCTCACTTGCCTTACAGTCTGCGGCCTTGGTATATTCAGCACATCCCTCACCTTCTCTGGACTGACTCTAAGGCCTTTGTCATCAATAACATACCCCAGGTAGTTCAAGGAGGGCAAGCAAAATTGACATTTCTCAAAATTAATCAGGAGGTTAGCATCACGGATTCTTGAGAACACAATCCTCAGATGCTCTAAATGCTCTTCGAACGATTCTGAGGCGACAAGAATATCGTCTAAGTAGACAAAGATGCCAGGCTGCAACTCTGGTCCGAATAATTTGTCCATGAGGCGTTGAAATGTCTGGCTAGAATTGTGCAAACCATATGGCATAACTTTGAAGTGAAAGAGACCCCGACCTGGTATTGTAAATGCGGTTTTCTCCTTGGATTCCTCTGCTAAAGGTATTTGCCAGAAGGCAGACTTCAAATCGATACTTGATAAGAACTTGGCTTTTCCGAGGCGGTCCAAGATGGATGAGATGTAAGGCAGAGGATAGGCGTCTCTCTTTGACACTGAATTTAGTCTCCTACCATCAAAGCAAAATCTGTACTGACCGTTGTCCTTTCTCACCAGTAGCGCTGGAGAGTTCCAAGAACTATTAGATGGCTCTACTATGTCATTGGCTATCATCTCATCAAGCTCCTTATGCAGTACATTTTGCAGGTATGGAGACAGGGGTCTGTAACGTTACTTTATGGGCTCCTCACTACTGTATCAATCTTGTGGGTAATTAAATTTGTCCTTCCTGTTGCAGTCAGTAATATCACATTGCTTTCACCTTATAGTTTTCTTAGTTGATTATTCTGCTCACTGGAAAATTAGTGTTCCCTTGATACTATCTTCTCCTCCTCGAGTCCGTCTTGCAAGCTCAAGATCTCAAAAGTTCCCTGTGACAAACTGGGCGTAATCTTACTTAAATTCCAGAAGTCAACCCCTAGCACTAGTTGCTGTTCGATTATTGGCACTAAGAGGACTGGTAAAACAATAAGCCGCTCCCTTAACTTCATGGGCAGCATAATTTCCTGATTGACCGTGTGTCTGGTTCCATCGGCGGTAATAATATGTCTGGTCGCAGTTTCAAATGTTTCCAAACCTAAAGATCTGAGTTTCTCTATGCCGGGACCACCTAGTAATGTTCTAGAGGCTCCTGAGTCTAACAAACCAATTAAGTTCACTCCCAGTACGTCTATTCTTAAGAAGGGCCTTTTGTCATTCCCTACTGCCTCAAAATGATAAATTGCAGATGCACTCACGTCCGTCTTATTGCCGTGACCATCCTGATGTAGCGGCTGCTGCTGTACCTTCTCTCGTCTCTTGTCTCTGATCTGCTGATTGTTGTCCGGTACGATCTCAGGTGTTGAAGTCCTTTGTTGCGCCTGTGGATCCAGATGACTTCTTATTCTGGTCCTCTTCGCCCGTTTTTTGAGCATCGTGGGCAGGTTCCTACGGTCTTCTCTCTCTCCCCACACTTGTAACAGAAAGTAACACGTTTTAACATACAGGTGCGAAAAAGATGCCCAACCTGACCACAGTTCCAGCAGTTTTTTCCTGTTTGACCAGGGTTGTATGAATGTTCCCTCGTCTCTTCAATGTGCACAGGTCTACTAGCCTTGACACCAGAATATGCTAGGTCTGGCTCCCATGCCTTGCTTAGGCTAGGTGGAGGTTTATATTGGCTAGCCATGGTCTTTCCCGCCTCCAATTTTCTTCCAAGCTTCAGCAGTTGCTCCACCGAGTTAATTTCCATCAAAGACAACTTTTCTAAATAATAAGGAAGGAGATTATTCATAATTATTTCCAATTTTTCTTCCTCTGTAATAGGCCTGTTTAGTCTAGACATTAAATTATCCATAATGGCAAGATACAAGCTGATCCTCTCCCCTTCACCTTGTGTGCGTGATCGAATTTCATTCATTAAGCATGTTTGGTAGTTAGCAGGTTGAAATTCCAGGCGAAGTTCCGCTTCTAACTCCTTCCAGGAACTTATCCTTCTTCTAATTGATCGAAACCAGATCAGCGCTGTACCTGTAAGAAGGTCAATAGCAGAAGACCATAGCTCTTCTTCGGTAATGTGTCTAGCAATCCTCAACTCTTCAACTCTTTCAAGAAATGATCCCACACTCCCCTCTTGTGAGTCCCCCGAAAATACTAGGTTCCACTTGACTACAGGTATCTTGTCTCCTCTAGATACTATTTGCGTTGCTATTTCTTGCTTACAAGCCTTCTTATCTCTCTTTCTATTAGCTCTGGTATAAATTGTTGTATCATCACTGCCTTTGTCTGAATCCGTACTTGATTGTTTGCTCTCCTCACTACCACTTGACTCTAGTCGTTCTAACACTTTCTGGATCTCACCAATAAGTGACTTGATAACTGCATCCATGTCTCCCTCTCCATCTATTCTTCCTAATCTCTTCTCTAGATGTATGAGTCTCGAACCCACCTTTTCTTTAAGCTCTTTGTTTGTGTTTTCCTTAGATAAGACTAGAGTTTTTACCTGCTTCCATTTTTCCTGACAAATTGTCACCTCGGTAGTGGGATTGGCGACGATCGGCTGGCCATCAGGTCCTGTTGTTCCCGGTGCTTCTCTTTCAGCGCGCAGGAGAGTTCCCAGGATCTTTCGTAGCCCCGCCACTGGCTGGTTCGCTTGCGTCCCTCGGATTCTGAGTTCATATTCCAGCTCGTCCTTCGTGAGACGACTAGGCTTCATACCTGGATACTTGAAATAACACTGTTTATATAGAGTACTTATACAACACGATTAATGACGATAGTTTAAATGTTCTGATTTGTTTATTAAATTTTGAGCCTTCCCCAGTCACCAATTCTCTCAGGGTGAAACAATGCCCCACGTTGGGCGCCACTTTTTTGTGACAATAATTGGCTTTCACAATGGCCCTGGCCAGCAGCAGTCGGGTTGGGTCATGGGTCGGGTTGGCTCACTTGAAATTAACGGAGAAGGAAATGAAAGTTATGTTTTTCTTAATGCTACCGAAGTAGTGAGGGCGCCATCTTGTTCTATAGTGGTGGTGCAGGGGACTGAACAAGAAAGAGTCCCAGGATTGTATGAAAAAGAAAGCTTGAGTAAGTGGTAATTGAGTAGTTTAATTTAGTAATGTGAGTAGGTTACGATGCAAGAGCAATTACGTGAACAGTGTGAAATAGTAACAGCAATGTCTGAATATCTTGAAGAGCCACTCTGGCAAAATGAGTCGCACAAGAGATGCTTCACAATAATAATAATATATGTCGGCAACAATGCCTCAAAAGATTTACAATTCAAAGAAGAAGCACTGGATGTCACACTCACCCTGGATAAGCTCGACAATGCACACACCGGTAGTTAACTTGAGAGTCCTAATTATGCAGGTAAGATGCTTAATGCTCAAAGTAACGATGAGTGCAATTCTCAAAGATCAAACAATATGCTACTCCAACACGGTCAGCCAAGCTGCGCTGCGAGCTCCTGTGCCCCAAATTGTGCTGTGATCGTCGACCTTATCCTATCGTCCGGGGTGGGTGAGTGAGTAACCATACCGACAGCCAGTCGGCTTTTATATCCAGTCTTTGAGACAACAAAACAAATGACGTTCATGCTAAGTTTAGATATTAGGTCATAATGACGTATTCTTGGCGGCAAAGTTCACTGATGATGAGACGAAGGGAATACGTGGACCTCAAAGATATGGCCCGCGCGGCGTCATCGGTTGTTCGTCAGAGAACAGAGAGGGAGAGAGCCCAGGTCATGTTGTTGTTTCTTCCCGCCAAAGGTTAGACACATCATGATGCATCGGCCGGTCGAGACTGGATTGACGTGCCTGCGATGTACATGTTACAAAGTTTGTCGCCGTTATCATATGATAGAAGTTCTTCATATGGTTGGGAGAGATCAAATTGCGTGCGCAAGGCATCATATTTGGCACATTCTGCTAGCATATGATGCACGGTTAAAGGTACATCACATGTGTCACATATGGGAATAACCTTTCCTCTGGTTAAGAGGATTGGGTGTGATGTAAATACCACTCCGATCGTGCCATGTGCAGTACTTTCGTACTTTTCAAACTACGGACAGGGAAATCATTATATTTTCATTCTGTTTTTTTCCTCTGATACATAACTAAATTCTTATTTCTCGTACATAGCCCTTTTGTTCATTTAAGTCATAACATTACCCCACGAGTCCTCAAAGTCCATAGAAAATGTTCATTTCCGGTCAAAGTTTACTGCCCTCGTGTGACTAAAGAGGAGTAAATTTGCAAAATCAGGCTATGTACGTAGAATAACAGTTCAATTCTGAGTAAAATAAAAAAAAACATTTTTGAAATCGGACTAAAAATGTAGACGTAGTTTGAAAAGTACGAACGCCTTGCAAAGCACACTTTTGGCTCCATTTGGTGGCGCTCTCTTGTGAAATTCGATCGTGTCTGCTTCGAGCAAGTAGGGGAGGTAATGTGGGCGGGATCTGGTCACCGGATGTGCTTGTCATCAGATTGCATAAACACAATCTGCTATTTTGAGGTTTGCTTGCAGCTTTTTACATCGTTGTAAGAATTATAATATTCGCTATCAGAAATTAATGATGATTATTGTTGTTCAACGTCAATTTTATTGCCATCATGCTATTCGGACTTTGAGTGGTGATAGACGAGAGTGAAGAACAATTACAGATAACCTATGCCTTGTGCGGGATTCGAATCCGCGTCCTGCTAGTGTAATTCGCCAGCGTCTCTATGTGCGAGACTGCGACCGCGGACGACATCAGAATTTGAGACTGCCTAAATAACATGTGTATCGCGTTCTTTAATTAGTATAGACTATAATTTTGATTCTTCGCAATGCAAGGTTTGTAGTGCTCCCATTCAACCAATCTTCATAATTACCCGCGTTGTAAGAACTAAGCAATTATTGTTTACGATTAGTCTATGTAATTATATTATATAGTACCAAACCGAACCTTTATTCTATTTTTTAGATATCGTGTAGCGTTCTTTCAGCACGATAAAGAAAAAAACATCGTTTGCTAACGCACGGTAGTCGGGCCCTTCGACCTGTCATATCCATAAATAAATACATTTTTGTAGGATGCTCTCTGTAGGTTATATCCAACCAAATACAAAAATTTGTAAAAAAAAAACGGCAGCCAAGCTCTCCTTCAAAAGTCTCCAGCTGTGAATGCTGTGAGATATAGAAGTTGAGCCAAGCTTTTTATTCTTTCTCCCTAGTTTCGCTTTTAAAATAAGTAAGATCATTTCGCCTGTTGACGAGCGCCAAGCCAACGATTTTTGTGGTAAAAAAGTAAAATTTTTAAACTCGAAATCATAAAAAAATGGCTTGGCCATGAACCAAATTCAATGGCCAAGGCAATTTTTTTATGATTTCGAGTTTAAAAATTTACTTTTTTACCACAAAAATCGTTGGCTTGGCGCTCGTCAACAGGCGAAATGATCTTACTTATTTTAAAAGCGAAACTAGGGAGAAAGAATAAAAAGCTTGGCTCAACTTCTATATCTCACAGCATTCACAGCTGGAGACTTTTGAAGGAGAGCTTGGCTGCCGTTTTTTTTTTTACAAATTTTTGTATTTGGTTGGATATTACATCTTTTTGTTGTTCGTTCGCAATCAAGGTGTGAATGATTAAATTTGTTGTGTTCAAAGTTGTTTTTTTACATTTTTGGGCCCACGGTCCCCCCAAAGATACCCCTTAAATAAATAAATAATTTTTTATTTACAGACTACCCACTCAGTTATATAACTGATTTTCAGTGGGGGACTTTAAATCAAAGCGACCAAGCCAACCCTGCAGGCCCCGACGCAATCGACGAGTGAGCGATAACCAACCAAAGATCGATATTTTTAATAGGAAATATATCAATTAGTGGTATGGACAGTGCGAACACCCGCGGATCAACGCCAGAATCAACAAGGCCGATTCAGAACAACTCTGAAATTTATTATGTGCTTCGTTGCTAGGACGGCTCCAAAGTCACCGTTTACAAACTCCTAAGACAAGAACTGATAGACTTAAGTCCAAATCAGAAGTTAAAAAACTTCTGACTTGAGCGGGAATCGAACCCTGGCCCTTCTGCATTGGAAGCAGATACGCTAACAACAAGACCAACGCACTAGCATAAGCACTAGATATTTATAATGGTTAAGAGCATGTTTAATTTCAAGCTTATATACAAATTACTACGCCTGAGTAATTACGCGTTTTGATTTTGCTAGGACGGCTCCAAAGTCACCGTTTACAAACTCCTAAGACAAGAACTGATAGACTTAAGTCCAAATCAGAAGTTAAAAAACTTCTGACTTTAGCGGGAATCGAACCCTGGCCCGTCTGCATTGGAAGCAGATACGCTAACAACAAGACCAACGCACTAGCATAAGCTCTAGATATTTATAATGGTTAAGAGCATGTTTAATTTCAAGCTTGTATACAAATTACTACGCCTGAGTAATTACGCGTTTTGATTTTGCTAGGACGGCTCCAAAGTCACCGTTTACAAACTCCTAAGACAAGAACTGATAGACTTAAGTCCAAATCAGAAGTTAAAAAACTTCTGACTTTAGCGGGAATCGAACCCTGGCCCTTCTGCATTGGAAGCAGATACGCTAACAACAAGACCAACGCACTAGCATAAGCACTTGATATTTATAATGGTTAAGAGCATGTTTAATTTCAAGCTTGTACAAATTACTACGCCTGAGTAATTACGCGTTTTGATTTTGATTTTGATTTTGATTTTGATTTTGATTTTCCCCGGTCCCAATTGCCCGGTTTTTGTTATATGAGGTACATCTGAGTGTGGCCCAAGTTTCAAAGTTCTAAGATGAACCGTTTTCTCGGTATAGCGTATTATTCATAAGAGTACGGAATTACCTACTTTTGATAATTTTGTTTTTTTTTTCCGGTACCCGTTAACCAATTTTGCTTTCCATATTCAAAAGTGATAAAGAATGAGAGATATCAAAATGTATTCCACGTTTGAAACATCTCAGTTGTAGCGTTTTCTTTGAATGATTCATTTCTTAAAGTTCAGATATGTTTTTTGTCATTTTTGGTCCCATGGTCATCCCAAATTTAGCCCCTTGTGTTTTGGACGCAAGATATTTATAATGGTTAATAGCATGTTAAATTTCAAGTTTGTACAAATTACCACGCCTTGGTAATTACGCGTTTTGATTATCATCCAAATTTTGATTTTCTCCGGTCCCTGTTACCCGATTTTGGTTTTGAAAGCAAAAGGCACTGCGTCTGAAATACACCTAAGTGTGGTCCAAGTTTCATAGTTCTAAGATTTACCGTTTTTTCTGTAGGCTAAAGAACTCTCCGCGGAGAACTGCCACCCACCCACCCACCCACCCAGCCAGCTTTAAGGAATTTGACGATGTTGAGAGCCTTTTTTAACACAGAACGAGTTGTCGGATCGGGTTGATTTTTTTTTTTGGTATGTCATGGACCACATACCAGGTCATATACCGAGTTTCAAGATTGTAACTCTTTCGGGGCGGCGTGTGCAGATAGCTGAAAACCCCCCAACTCTTGTAGGTGTATATAGGGCCGGAGTTCGGTGTCGCCTAAGCATCGCATCGCTTGTCTGCCGGGCGACGACCGTCGCCCTAGATACACATCAGATTTAACCGGTGTGACCCTCTTCAGAACTAGATATATTGTGAATAGGACAATTTGTGAAGTGACGTCCGAGGGAATTAAGAGGACTCAATCCCTTGCATTCGCATTAGCGACTGAGGAAAAGCTCGGAAAAAACCTTCATTCAGGATTGCCGGTCTCGACAGGATCGAACCCGGGGTCATATCCATAGGACAGACATCACCCATGCACTACGTAACGATTGAATTATTATTACAGAATATTTCATTCCATTACTCTGGGGGCAAGCAAGTCTGCCAAATATAATGCTTGTGGCTTGTTGGTCCAAAGGATAGCGTTCCTGCTTCTATAGCAGAAGGTCGCTGGTTCGATTCCCGGCTTGAATCAACCCATAATCTATGGGAAGGGTATCGCATTACATCCACTGAGAGTGTGGCTTTGAAACCGTCCTAGCAACGAAGCACACAACAAGCTGTAAATGGTTGTTCCGAAGTAGTTATGCCTATGCTGACTCATCCGCGGATGAATCATGGTAATCTGTGAACTACAATTTCAAATGTCCGATTATTTCGCCAATCGATGGCTTCGTCGGTTCGGATCTCTTTAATTGAAGTCCGTCACTGAAATGACATGTTTTACATGGGTGGGAAGACTCTCGTTTTGTGCAATTATGACTTTTTAAAATCCTGCATTGTAACAATTGTTTTGATTACCAGAACGATAATTATATCATGCATAGAGGCTTGGGCACGATTTAAACACACCACGCTGAGCGTCTCAATTGCAGTTCTAACGTACTTTACGAACTAGGGGAAGAAACATCCTCATGCATATAATTCATTCTGTTGTTTTCTCTGATATAATAACATTCTCGTACATAGCCCATTTTTCCCTGCGAGTGGGACGTGGGAGGTATATTATAAAATTACATGATCGCTTATGCACCTTGATGTTTCCAAGAATTGTTCAGATCATTAATTTTTTATTTAAACATTTACGTTTTAATATTGTTCCGGGTAGTATCCAAATCATTGCTATTTTCTTCCGTAAGATATACTGTATTGAGTTATTATGATTACGAAAAATATGCATTATATTGAATAATAATTTTAATTCCCCACACCTGTTGGATTGTTATTCTGTCAATGCAACTGCAATCGTCTCGATTAACCTTGCATACATGCAATGTCAAATGTATGTAAAATGATTGTATTGAAAATAAAACCTACTACTACTACTACTACTACTACTACAACATCACATTACTTACGTATGTCGTCGCGAGTGTACGTGAATGTACATAGTTGAACTCAATGTACCTCATTCTATATGTGCATATGTGTAAATAAGAATTCTCCAAGTCTATGTAAATAATGTGTAATAATCCTAAATCACGAGTCACGAGTGGTAACACATGCCTGTGTGTGACGCATTATAATATAAACGACGATATTTTTGGGATTTTTTTCCGTGTAGGCCTATTTGTTTGTGATATTTGCAATGTATTTTATATGTATCCGGAGTCTCAAATGACCACAAACTTTTTTTTATTGGTTGTTATCTTGTTTTTCCGGTATAATTTATATTTACTATTAATATTTCTGTCGAATGGAAATACGTTTTAAATATCTTTGTTATGACGTATAAAAAAATAACTTTGTTTACAAGGAATATCGTTCTGAGATAGGGCTTTATTTGCATGGAAGTGAGCGCGTAGCGTAGCATATAATAAAACGAATAAATTAATTCATATTTTGTCAACCCATTCAGTCATATAACTAATTTTCAGTGGGGGACAGTAAACCAAAGCGACCAATCCAACCGTGTAGGCCCCGACGCAATCGACGAGTGAGCGATAAAACCCAAACCCAAAAATCAATATTTTTTAATAAGAAATATAGCAATCAGTGGTATGGACAGTGCGAACACCCGTGGGTCAACGACGGCTCCAAAGTCACCGTTTACAAATTCCAAAGACAAGAACTGATGCTAAATCAGCAGTTAAAACTTCTGACTTGACGGGAATCGAACCATGGACCTTCTGCATTGGAAGCAGAGACGCTAACCACAACACCAACGAGCCACACAATACACATTTGAGTGTAAGTGCCTTGCTCTAAAAGAAATTAAATTTACTTCATATCTGAAAACGATACACATTTATTAAATATATAAATACACGATCAAAAAAAAAGATGTTTAGACCGCAAGATATATTAAATAAAAATACTTACCGAAAAAGTGTGCACATTTTCAAAAGTCTCTCTTCATCAGACGCGAGGAAGTTTGTTGAAATGTGTTTTAATGTATGGCTGTGGTTATTGTTCGTGCGGTGTTTCTATATAAATAAAATCCAACTCGTAGATGTTTTACAAGTAGGCTTCTTTACCTATCCATATTAATAACGAACGAGTGTAATAAAAACATCTCATACTTTCAAGAAAACGTATCACGTTCGCGAAGTCACAGTTCCCAGTATATGGAAATTGTTAAATCGTAAATCGGGTAATCGTCATAAACAGTCAAGAGTAATAATGGATATGGACAGTATTAAAAAAACGTCTCTGAGGACCGGGCCGCTTGTGGCTGCACAATCGGTTGTTGACGCCACTGACTTTTATCCCAAACAGTGATTGTGTAATAACTCGTTTAATTGAATTGAAGTCAAGTGAAACAATTCAAAGTAGCTTTACCCAACTAGGGTTCGAACCGACTACTAGACTATCAGCTACGTCCCCATTTTCGAGAAGATGGGCTCAATCGTCCGAACAAGCTGAGAGAGGGCTCAAAAAATTCGTAATTTCCCCCTGATTAAAGTAAAGGCAACCCGGAAAACGAAATCGGTAGCTTTTAGCTTTGAGGGGCAAAAAACGGTCAAAAACGGCAAAGTGTAAAAAGACTTTAAGAAGACATACAAACCTAAACTCTAACGCTAATGCTCACACGAGATCATAAAAAATAAAGATGAAATACAAATCGGTAACTTTCAGCCTTTAGAGGCCAAAAACGACCTAAAAACGACCAAAAAAAGGCAACATGGAAAATAGATTTTATGAAGCCCGATTTAACAATGAGCTAACGCTAATGCCATCACGAGAACATAAAAATAGATACGAAGTATGAATCGGTAGCTTGTAGCTTTTAGGGGCAAAAAACGACCAAAAAAAGGCAAATTTAGAAAAGATTTTAGACGGCCGATGTAACCATTCACTAACACAAATGCTAATACTAGATCATAAAAATATAAAGAAAATATGAATCGGTAGCTTTTAGCTCTTTCAGCACAAAAATGGATAAGAGGGCACACTAGAGGTCGCAATTTCATCTAAAATACCGTTAGTTTACATGCGTGAGTATTATACAATAGCAGTTTGCACATTGTTTATATTAATTAGAAATATAGCAAAAACTTGTAAAAAATACAGCCAAACCTTACACACTCAAACGAAATGAGATCTAAAAAAGGGCCAAGCTCATCTACCCTTCCACATTTGCGCATTCTTAATTCATAAACGTACAGTGTCCCGTAACAACAACCTTGAAAAACTTGGCAAAATAGAATTTGCAACTATTAATTTAAACGTAATAGTTCATCCAAATTCTTTTTTTGTAATAAGTTTAAACGTAATGGTCATGCGAATTGTATTTTGCCAAGCTTTTCAAGGATGTTGTTACGGGACACTGTACGTTTATGAATTAAGGATGCGCAAATGTGGAAGGGTAGATGAGCTTGGCCCTTTTTTTCGATCTCATTTCTTTTGAGTGTGTGAGGTTTGGCTGTATTATTACAAGTTTTTGTTATGTGTGGGATCTCATTACTTTTTCAAGTTCCATTGCATTTGTTAAAATATGATAATTTTATCAAAGTCGATTTAATTGCTTTGGTATTACCAATTAACAATTGAATGAAAAAATTAAGTGGTCCAAAGACTTGCTTTTTGTAAACAATGTAGGCGATCATTGTTAAGTAACTATAGTTACTTGTTGATTGTATACCTGTGTAAGGCTTATTTTAAATCCTTTATTTGGAAGCCTTCCAGCAAACTTTTTTTTAACTTTTTCTTTCAAAAGGAACTACATCACTATTACCTTAATGTCCATTTAAAATGTGAACGTTGTAGCCCCACCCGTTTGGTCAGAATCGCTGGTCAATTGAAACTGGCGAATTAGACAGTAGTGTAGAAGTAACTTAAAGTGATTATGAGCTTGTTTCAAGTCATTTTTTCACCAAGAAGGAATGTTCGTACACCAAACCAAATTTGGCATATATATGTTGTCAGGTACCCAAATCCCCTTGATTTTTATAGTTTATAAGTTCACATCACGTTTCATGACGGCTGGTGACACCTCGAAATCACCCCGACTCTGCTTGCTGTATAAGGTGCCTGAGTGTGTAGCGCACCACGGCTTGGCTGCGGCGCCCTAACGGGCACCTAGATAAAATACGATTCCTGTTTTTACATTTTGTATTGTGGGCTAGCTGCACTGCACATTGAGTGGTGGAGTGGACACTAATTATCACTGATCATTTCAAAAGTTACACACTTTACTGCTTTGCCATTCCTGATGATCAAGTAACATTAACTTTGATTTGACTTTAATAGATTTGAATCGGTTATTTGAGAAACCGAGTAAGTCATGTAACCATTGTTCTGAGTAAAACGCAAAAAAACGTGTATTTAATACCCTGAAGTCAAATAATACAGTTTTTTATGTAGTAATTTAGATGTGGCATAGTTACATTGATTGTTGTTGATATTGATATTTATGAGCACGTAATTTCATAATTACGAGGGTGTAATTAGCGTGGACTTATTTGGTTTCTCAATTAAATGGGGCGGGTATATCTAAAATTAGTAAAAATGAGGTAGTATCATAAGTTTTTATGATTGTTTATTATATCATAAAACTACATTTTTTAAAACTTTGTTTTGTTAAAATTTCTCGACAATGACTCATTTTACTGAAAGTGACTTGTTCCGTTTCCCAAATCAATTAAATTTTTTTCTTCAGAACGTATGGACTGACTTATTCGGTTTCTCAACTCAAAGGGAAAATCGACACCCTGTAATATACACAGGCATGGTCGTAAATTATTTCGTTTCTCTACTAATCGATAGGTCTTGAAATTCTGGAGAAAATGGCTTATTCGGTTTCTCAAATAACCGCTTCGTTTAATAAAAATTAAATAAGAAAGCGCTCCGACTTTTAATAACCGTACATATGTAACACATTAAAACTGCATTTGTTTTATTCCTTTTCTGAACTGGTCCTGTGTGACGAAATGCCTTTTTGCCTTTGCCGGCCCCTAAAGTTAAAGGGTATACTGAAATCGATTTCCACATTTAATTTAAATTTTTATTGATTTAACGAATTTATTGCAACCTATTGCAGCGTTTTCGGGCAATTAGTATTATTTTTGATATAGTGCCTTTTTGCCGTTTTTTGGTTCCCAAGCAAAGATCGACATATTTTAATTTACTCATTACATGTTCTGTATTGTCTTTAAATATTGAAGTAATTACAACTCTACCCAGCGTTATTGGACAATTGGTATTCATTTTCATATTTATATTACCTTTTACCCTTTTTCACTCTAAAAGGTAACAAGTACTATTTTCAATTTCAGATATTGTTTTCTGTTTGAGCTTAAAATATCACATTTGTTTCCACCTTACCCAACGTTATAGGCCAATTCGTAATCCATTTAAGAAATATTATCCTTTTTTGCCGTTTTTGGCTGTAAAATGTAAAAGCTACCGATTTCGCTTTCCGGGTTGGCCTTGATGAAATCAGGGAAAAATTACGAATTTTTTGAGCCCACTCTCGGCTTGTTCGGACAATTGAGCCCACAAAAGTGCGTATCTGATAGCCTACCTCCGCCTCTGTATGCGATAGAACACTACACATCAACAATCTTGCTGTCTTGGTTTATGACGATATAGGGCGAAGGTCAGCATGAAACTAAGAGACATGAGTTTGAATCGCAAACGCGATTAGTTTAGATACCGAAAAAATAATATGCACTATGTATAATTAATAAAGAGTATAAGCTTGATTACTCGCTTGCTATGCTCAGTATTGTATTGAGACGATTAGTGTTTAGGACTAGAGTTTATATTTTGAAAACATTACTTATAATTGTTTTGTTCAATCCTAATGAAATTGGGTATTTCATTAAAAATATAAAATTATAAATTGTTTAACAATGTTATTCATTACCATACACCAGAAAAAAACTTTCGGATAAGGATTACAACTCGATATTTATATTCGCATTACTCGATGCCAGCGTTGAGTGACTAATATCCCATGCCAGCAATGGAAGTTGACCTTGATAGCTAGTGTTATCGTCGCTAGTGAGCCGGGCGCGCAATAAATCAGGCGCTGGCTACTTTGTCGGTGCATTACCCGAGCATTACCCCTCTTTGCTTGCGATACGCCATGTTTTGTTGCGGTGGGGATGACTAAATTTGTTAAGTTGTTCACGCCTATCTCCCTCCCTTCCCGCTCCCCGCAAGAGCGTAACTATCCAGAAAAGGGCGGGTAAAGTTAGCACTATACCTGAGATATCTGTGTGTTAGGCGTGTGTGGCGTAAACGAATTCTAGACAATACCACCTCTTCTCTAAGTGAGAGTCGAGACGTAGGTGGACGAATTTTGTTAGTCAATGTGGGCATCACACTACGCAATTTGTTATTTTGAAACACATCCCAAGATGCTTGTCGCAAATCCAACAATCTTTGCTTGAATCCACTCTTGACATCTGGAACGGGAACTAGATTGAAATCAACGTCGCGACGCTGGGAAGCTTCCTTAGAAGCCCGATCAGCGTGTTCATTTCCCTCTATGCCCACGTGTCCAGGTATCCAGCAACACTCTATTATATATCCCTAAGAGGTTAGTTTTTCTATATAGAATTGGATGTCTTGTACTGCTATCTCACTTGATATAGCTGAATTTTCCCGAAATGTAGTAACACGGGAGAAACAAGGGTGCTCCAACTGGTTAGATGGTATTGCGTTGCCTGGGATATTTTTAGTTAATAAAATGAGTCTATGGTGTGTTTGATGATTATATAGTTTTCCAAAATTATAAAAGAAAAGAAATTATTGTGATGATAGGTATAGGAAAATAAAAAAAATTAATTGAATGGAAATAAATAAAGATTATGTGTTTGATGTGAAAAGTGTATTGTTCATTTTAACACTTGTTATTTTGTGAAACTAAACTAAAAAAGACAGGGGTTTTCAAATTCTAGTGACTGTCAAATGTGTGGTCACAAGGCTAGGAGAAAATAGACTTTTCTTATAAAAAAATATATTTTTATTACTTCTCTCCAAGCGGAACTGATCCGACAGTTTTTAACTTGGTTTAATGTAGGGAAATTCTGGAACACATATTTAAAAAAAAAATTAAATGCTTAAAAACTATGTAAATTTCAAGATACACTGAATTTATTCCAGAAGAATGGAAAAAAAAACAACGGCCTTATGCCATGTTGAATACACCGGTTCTCGATGGAACATTGAAGTTAAGCAACATCGAGCGTGGCCGGTACTTGAGTGGGTGACCACTTGGGAACACCACGTGCTGTTGGCAAATGGGGTGAAGCATCGCCGAAGTGTGACCCCGTTTGAAAACAATATTGTATTTTCACCCTTAGCCCCTCAGCAGAGAACAATGATTATTACATGTTTCTGGTGTTGGATTTTAAAAAAATCGTGGAGCCCTGATCGTGAAGATTCGGTAGGCCTATTAAGACTTTATGTTATATATATATATATATATATATATATTGCGTGGCTTGTCGGTCTTGTTGTTAGCGTATCTACTTCCAGTGCAGAAGGTCCAGGGTTCGATTCCCGTGAAAGTCAGAATTTTTTAACTTCTGATTTGGACTTAAGTCAATCAGTTTTTGTCTTAGGAGTTTGTAAACGGTAATTTTGGAGCCGTCCTAGCAACGAAGCACATTAAAAATTCAGTTGTTCTGAATCGGCCTTGTCAATTCTGGCGTTAATCCGCTGGTGCTCGCACTGTCCATACCACTGATTGCTATATTTTCCTATTAAAAATATCGATCTTTGGTTGGTTATCGCTCACTCGTCGATTACGTCGGGGCCTTTAGGGTTGACTTGGTCGCTTTGGTTTACCGTTTCCCACTGAAAATCAGTTAACTGAGTGGGTAGACTCTAGATACAATTTATTTATTTATAGTTCATTGCATTATGGGAATATTGGACTCAAACGATCCAACTCACTGGAAACCATAGCGTCAACGTCGCGATTCCCGCAGTGTGGACCAGTTACTTTGTCGGCTTTTTTCAATTCTTTAAAATAAGACGTTTTTCTATGATTCATATTTGGTGAGGCGTGGATGTAAAGCCGTGTAGGTGGAAAATTCCGAAAGGTAGAGAGGGCCTTCATTTGAGTTAAATATTTCATCAGGTGTGCAGAATTTGTTTTCTTGGGAAACTTGCCCAGGGTGCAATACATGCCTCTCTTCCTTTGTATCTTCGGAAATAAACTCCAGTCAGAATACTAGGAAAACGCCCAATTCGTTGTTAAACGAGTGAACGAGTCAAATGTTTAGTATATATTGAAAACATCTCTAAAAATGTTTGGTCAATTGTTAACAAATAAGGTTTATTTTTATGACTTTTGATTTTTTTTATAAATTTTTATTTAAAAAAATTACGTTATGAGAAACGAACTCGTCTACCGGAATGGTCATATTGCGCAGCCTGTGACATTGTTAGAAAATAAACTATCGATTGTAGTTTTAATGTTTTATTTTTAAAAAATATCATAATATATTAAAAACGAATTTTATTGTTATTTCCATAAATCGTTCTTCTCGCTACGATCATCGAAAGCGGACAGATCTTGCCGCTTGCTCGATATCTACATCACTCGATTTTTTTGTTTATTTGGATTAAGAACGCGTCATCATTGTTAGGTCATAATGCACAATTCTAGTCAAGGGGATATTGGGAGTAGAAGCCCATACTGGTCAGAAACAGCCACGGGTAAGGGGAGGAATAGGGGTTTCTTACGTCACGGTCGTCATCGTCTTTGTCATCGTTCGTGTTGTCATTGTCTTCGTCGTCGTCGGGGAGGTTGTCAAGGGAAGGGGAATGGTTCTCTTACGATAATTGCCAGAGCTTGCCTCTAGTTTCGGGGAGTAATATATTTCCCTCTACTAACTGATGTTTGCGAGGTGGACTTTTTCTCTTGAATCGCCTTTAACGATTAGCAGATCCATGCTCTGGGCCAATTTTACCCCGGGCCCAGAAGGGGGTTGTCCTAGGGTTGTTGAAGATGTCTCAATCTCTTGCAATCATATTAACGACCGAGGAAAACCTCGGGAAAACCTTCAATCAGGATTGCTGGTCTTGACGGTATTTGAACCCGGGACCTCCCGAATCAAATTCTCGTGCTTGACGCTTGGGCCAACACTGTCGGTATCATTTGACAAGTGAGAAGTTCTTTATATGATTGAGAGATGTCAGTGTATACACAAAAGGCATCATACTTGAATATGGTTCATTCAGACGACGTGAGAAACTAGGGCGCTTTAACCGATTGGGTTATATTGCGCCGCCTGTGATGTTAAAAAGTTGATGAGTTGAGTTAATGGTGTGTTTGATGATTATATTGTTTTCTATTGTATGTTATATGAGAAAGTAAAGTGATGGTGATGATCGTAATAAAAGTAAATAGTTATTTATCCAAATGGAAATAGTGAAATTAGAGAAATGTGTATGATGTGAATTAAATTTTGTTAAATAAATTAGTTTGGATGAGAAATTTTGAAAGTTTTTCCCCGTTATCATATGAGAGAAGTTCTTCATATGATTAGGAGAGATCAAATTGCTTGCGCAAGGCACCATATTTGGTACATTCAGACAACATTAATTATAAAATTGTTATATGAGTTGATTTCAACAATTTGGTTTAATTGTGCGTCAACCGACTCACATGTCATTGTGCGCCACTCTAGCCTAAGGGATGTGGGAGGAACATCTTATGCTGGTCAGAACCAGCCACTAACAACGACAGGCGGAGCTCGTCTTAAGTGTTCTAGAGCTATAAACTCCCTACCTGCTAGCTGATGTCTGTGAGATGGACTACACCTCTGTTAGCGCCTCGTACGATCGGCAAGATGAATACCCTGGACAAATTGTACCCTGGGCTCAGACGTGGAAAGGCCAATTAAATACGACAACGTGAGAATCAAGGGCGCTTCAACCGGTTATAACATTTTGCGCCCCCTGTGATAATAATGTTGATGAGATGAGTTTATGGTGTGTTTGATGATAAGATTGTTTTCTCAGTGTAAGTTATAAATAACAAAATTAAGTGAATTTGACGATAGTAAATAGAAAAAACAAAACTAAAGTTATTTATGTAAATGAAAATAAATAAATTTTAGAAATGTGTATGTTGTGAATTAAATTTTGTTAAATAGATTAACTTTGGATGAGAAATTTAGAAAGTTTGTCGCCATTATCATATGACAGAAGTTCTTCATATGATTGTTGATTGGGAGAGATCAAATTGCGTCCGCAAGGATCATATTTGGAGCGATCTGCTATCATATGATGTACGTTAAAGGTACATCTTTTTAAGAAAAGCTATAATATTAAAAAAACGAACATCATTTTTCTTTCCTTGAATCGTTCTGATCACTACGCTCATCCAAAGAGGACAGATCTGGCCGATTGTTCGATATCTTCATCTCTCTTGAATACGCATGATATTTGCAACATAGTGAAAAGTGGAGCTTTTGTTCTTATCTAATCTACCTCCCCATGTCTGTCGCAGAGTTTGCCAACTTTAAACTTTTCAAACAATGGACAACTAGTCAAAGGCGGGGCTTAGTTAGTTCCGAAAAAATCCAACAGATAGCGCCGCGAACTGTGGGACAAGCTTCAACCTAAGTGTGGTTGGCGCAATGGACTTCAAAGTGTTTTTACGCCCGTACGGGTGTAAAAACTCCTTGAAAAATATGCTATTTTAAAGAATGGGCTTAGCCAAAGACTATTTAGGTCAAGAAGGAAGCCAGCTGCTTTTTAGGGAAGGCTGTTGTATTGTCCTTTGTTATGTCCTAGAGGATGTGTGGACTTCGGAAAACGGTGGTCATCATAGTCCCTATATACCTTTGGGTTTAGAATGATTATAACCCCAAAGCCTTTACTCTAGAAAGCATTTTTTTAAGTTTTGTCTCAGGTTTAGGCCAACATAATTTATTGTTCCTCAGTTCACAAGATCATAACTCTAGGGGTAGGCGGAGGCCTATGTTCTAATTCTAGGCCTACACGGAGGACTAGACACACCTCTTTGCTAAGATTTAGGCCTAGAAATGTACCCCTTTTTATAGTTTATACACAGTTAAGGCCTTTAACTTTTGAAGCCTTAGACCTAGGCCTACCTTAAAAGCAAAATTAAGGCTATTCTGTTAGTTTTAACCTACCGATAAGCAGAGGCCAGGCCTAGGTGTTATTTTCCTTTCCATATAGGCCTACCCTTTTATTATCTTAGGGGTCAACTGTGTTATGTAAACATAAAATTAACTATGTATGCAATACTTAATGGAAATAAAGCAACATTCTATTCTATTCTAGCTAGGTCTAGGCCCTACACCTAAACAAAAGTAGCCTGTCTGGTGTTTAGGCCACTATTTTGTGCAGAATTATAGGGCCGCGTCAAACAGGTCTACTCATTAGCCTGCCTACTATAAGCATTAAGTTTAGAATGAAGAAAGTTGGCCATTCCGGGAAATAAAAAAATGGGTAAACACATGGGCAGGGCTCCATCTCGCAAACACTTCAGTTTGCCATGAGAAATTTGCTTGTAATCGGAATCCACGAAATGCAAAGAACATTATTATTATTATTATTATTATTATTATTATTATTATTATTATTATTATTATTATTTTATTTTAGAAATTGTACAGATAATCGAATATTAAGATGTACAACCTCATAGAAAGTTAGAAAAGGGCCATGAGGCCCCAGTCACAAAGTGTCTAACTTACTATGCTTAGTTATACGTCTTAAAACTACACTATAAAATACAATAGAAATAAATTAACAAATAATACAAAATTAGATAGTAAAAGGTGAACAAATGACAGTAAACAATAGCTAGTAAAGGGTGAACAATGATATATGATTATGCCTACAAGCATGGTATCACATGTTTCGTAAAATATTTCTTATCCATCTGATTTTAACTTCCCACGTCTTATTTCTTAACTTCATATCCTTCGGAAACGAGTGTAAATTGACACCCCTCCTATTTTAGCTCTTGACGAACATCGTGAACCAACACAATATTGAACCATTTCAATCCAGCAATCCAGTCTTTAGTGTGGTACAGTCAGGCTGTAAGTTAAAACCGTCCCACAGTACGGCCATCTTTAAGCACATGTTTGTGTCGTGACGTCAGGGGGCGGAGTTTGACTACTCGTCCATTCCTCAACTTAAGAGTGCTGTTTTAACACGTGGGAATTTACGTAGAGAGAGAGAGAGCATGCTTAACCGGACTCAAAAGGCAGGACTAGCGATATTCCAATCATGATTTTTACGCCAGCCGAATAACAGGTCAGAGATACGTGACGCTCTTAATGATTCACAGTCAACCGAGAGTACTAGTGATAAATGACTTGTGGCAAAACAATCACTCGCTGATCTGATATTACTGCACGTCAGGAAACGATTTTTAACCGCATTGCTGACGATAGATATCCCTAAAAAAATGCGCCCACGAAGTTGACATGAGAAGTGAGATAAATTGTAAGCTTTGTTCAACATTGCATCATGTTTTTAACAATTTCCACTTTCGCGATTGTCTAATATTTTATTATTATGATTTCGTCTTTTTTCTTATTTCAATAAATGGATATGATAACAATAACGTTCTGTTCAGTGAACACTATTCAATTATCTACTTCTCCAAAATTGGCATAATATTTAAACTTACTACCAAATCAAAAACTAGGAAAAAACAATGTGCACTAGTCATTAATCGTCTTAATAGTCGTAATAGCTGATATGCAAAGAGACCAGTACCGATCATAGATAGAATAATATAGTGCGCAACCGGTCGGAGGCAAATCGCATGTTTCAACCGTTGCAGACCTACAGTGCTCCATGAAACTATCGAAATTACGCCGAAAATTAGCATTTTGGAGAATTAGTAAGTATATGTTTGCAACATATTGCCGAATCTTTTTTACATTTCACCGGATACGAAAATTTTATATTAGTGTATTTTTTCGTTTTTGTTTTTTTTTTGCAGAAAATGGGGAAACAATTAACGTTCTGTTCAAAACGTTGCAAACATTATACAATTATCTAACTTCTCCCAAAATTGCATAATTTTACCTTACCTTACCAAACTCAAAACAGTAGGTGAAGATAATAAACAAGTGCACAGTCATTTAATCGTATCAGTCAGTAAACGTAGCTGATATGCCAAAGAGACCAAGTACTCGATCATAGATATAGAATAATATATGCGCCACCGGTCGGAGGCAGAATCGCATTTTTCAACCGCTTGCAGACCTTCAGTGCTCCCATGATAATATCGAAATTACTGGCCCGAAAATTATGAAATTTTGGGAGAAGTTAGATAATTGTATAGTGTTTGCAACATATTGAACAAAATGCTAATTTTTTTTTACAGTTTTCCACCAAAAAAATCAAGAAATACGACAAATTTTATAAATTTTAGGTATTTTTACGTATTTTCTTCTTTTATTTTGCAGAAAATGGGGGAAACATTTAACGTTCTGTTCAAAACGTTGCAAACATTATACAATTATCTAACTTCTCCCAAAATTGCATAATTTTACCTTACCTTACCAAACTCAAAACAGTAGGTGAAGATAATAAACAAGTGCACAGTCATTTAATCGTATCAGTCAATAAACGTAGCTGATATGCCAAAGAGACCAAGTACTCGATCATAGATATAGAATAATATATGCGCCACCGGTCGGAGGCAGAATCGCATTTTTCAACCGCTTGCAGACCTTCAGTGCTCCCATGATAATATCGAAATTACTGGTCCGAAAATTATGAAATTTTGGGAGAAGTTAGATAATTGTATAGTGTTTGCAACATATTGAACAGAATGCTAATTTTTTTACAGTTTTCCACCAAAAAAATCAAGAAATACGACAAATTTTATAAATCTTAAGTATTTTTCGTTTCTTTTTTTTTGCAGAAAATGGGGGAAACAATTAACGTTCTGTTCAAAACGTTGCAAACATTATACAATTATCTAACTTCTCCCAAAATTGCATAATTTTACCTTACCTTACCAAACTCAAAACAGTAGGTGAAGATAATAAACAAGTGCACAGTCATTTAATCGTATCAGTCAATAAACGTAGCTGATATGCCAAAGAGACCAAGTACTCGATCATAGATATAGAATAATATATGCGCCACCGGTCGGAGGCAGAATCGCATTTTTCAACCGCTTGCAGACCTTCAGTGCTCCCATGATAACATCGAAATGACTGGCCCGAAAATTATGAATTTTGGGAGAAGTTAGATAATTGTATAGTGTTTGCAACATATTGAACAGAAGGATTAATTTTTTTACAGTTTTCCACCAAAAAAATCAAGAAATACGACAAATTTTATAAATTTAGGTATTTTTCGTATTTCTTTTTTTTTTGCAGAAAATGGGGGAAACAATTAACGTTCTGTTCAAAACGTTGCAAACATTATACAATTATCTAACTTCTCCCAAAATTGCATAATTTTACCTTACCTTACCAAACTCAAAACAGTTGGTAAAGATAATAAACAAGTGCACAGTCATTGAATCGTATCAGTCAATAAACGTAGCTGATATGCCAAAGAGACCAAGTACTCGATCATAGATAATAATAATATATGCGCCACCGTCGGAGGCAGAATCGCATTTTTCAACCGCTTGCAACCTTCAGAGCTCCATGATAAATCGAAATTACTGCCCGAAAATTATGCAATTTTGGAGAAGTTAGATAATTGTATATGTTTGCAACATATTGAACAGAATGCTAATTTTGTTACATTTTCCACCAAAAAAATCAAGAAATACGACAATATTATAAAATTTTAGGTATTTTTAGTTTCATTTTTTTGCAAAAATGGGGGAAACAATTAACGTTCTGTTCAAACGTTGCAAAACATTATAAATTATCTAGCTTCTCCCAAAATTGCATAATTTTACCTTACTTAACCAAACCAAAATCAGTATGAAGAAATAAAACAAGTCACAGTCGATTTAATCGTATCAGTTAATAAATCGTGAATCCAAAGAACCAGTACTGATCGTAGATAGATACATACTATGCGCACCAGTCGAAGCAAAATCGCATTTTTCAACCTTGCGACTTCAGGCTCTCCATTGATACATGCGAATGAACTGAACCGAAAATTATGCAATTGTTTTAGAATGTTTAGATTAATTGATATTTGTTTGCCATTTGAACAGAAGTTAATTTATTTCACAATTGTTCTACTAAAAAAATAAGAAATACGACCAAACTATTATAAATGTTCTATTTCACGTATTTTTGTTTTTTGTTTTTTGCAAAAATGGGGAACAAATAACGTTGTCAATACTTGCAAAAGTAAAGATATCCTACGCAAACTAAAAACTTTAAAAAGCTAATCCATCAACGCGGCGGGACTTTAGCGTTTTCCTAGTTATATACATCGTGAAAATTCCACAACAGTCGTTTGTCCGGTAGAGAGCAAACGAAACATAAAGACACATACTATAAACAAAACACGAGCTATTTTCTCAAGATTTTCATATTGGAGTCTTCATAACGCAATTCCAATCATAATAATTATTTAATTATTACTCGATGAACGTAACTAGGGAAAGAAACACATCAATAATTCTTGCAAAATACAGCTGCTGTTTGAAATGGATTTGCATTC
The DNA here is from genome assembly GCA_024449915.1 of Sweltsa coloradensis. NCBI lineage: Eukaryota > Metazoa > Arthropoda > Insecta > Plecoptera > Chloroperlidae > Sweltsa > Sweltsa coloradensis. Next base: position 44,623 of record JAMZAV010001522.1, on the reverse strand, counting down.
GAATCGAAACATACCCAATTTCCATATTGAATTGCTTGATGATGGCTTGTTGGCCGCTCGATTTAATTACATTTGTATCATACTAGGAAAACGCATAAGTCCCGCCGCGTTGATGGATGAGCTTTTTTTTAAGTTTTTAGTTTGCGTGGAATATCTTTACTTTTGTAAGTGTTTTGCTTTGCTGTCTATGCATTGTAGGTGATTGTTGTCAAGTTTCTATTGTTACTTGTCAAATGTTATTATTTACCGTAAAAAAACTTATATTAAAAGCTTTATTTCTATGGATTCTGGCTAACTTTTTCAACTTTTTTTTCAAAAGGTACTACATCACCATAACCCTAATGTCCATGTACAATATGAATGTTGTAGCCCCACCCGTTTGGTCAGAATCGGCCAAATGACACGAAAATATCGCACTAAAAATCGAAAAAAATCGTAAAAGTACGATATTCATGAGAAATATTTCTTCGATTGTACCCAAAAACAATACACCTCTAAGTTTAGAGATTTCGAAGGTCCCCTACAATTTTCATCAAGATTGCTTATGCCGTTTGCCCGGAATCCTGCTAACAAACAGACAAAAATACAAAAAAAAAAAACATTGGAGCTATTTTTTTGGGGGGGTCAGTGAAATATAAGTCTTCGCTTCGCTCATCCAACTATATCCGATATTGGAATCAAGATTGCACTTTTATGGAAATCAATCAAAAAATTACAAAAATAAAAATCCACACATTTTCTACATCTGCGTCATTGTAGAAGCGTAAATGGGATTACAAGAGAAACAAATGACGAAATAATTAAGCAATATGACAATATTTTGACTTATGAGACTGATTGAAGGAAGGTCATCAATAAAATCGTAACATATGCAATTACTATTAAACTTAAAAAATTTAAATTTAAAAAATCATATCATGGCCAAGGTTGAAAACGGAAAAATGGAAATAACACAATTTTGACAGCAACAAGGCAAGTTATCTCAAGAATGTGTGTAGGACGTCAGTGTGACGGTGCGACTGTGTGATTCACTTATTGGTGCGACCCAAAGTATTACATTACAACGCGGGAAACGGTTATCTGTGTTGGCCTCGCACAACACTCATTCAAGGTCAAATGCAAGTGCGTGTATTGAGTTCGATTCCCGCTACCGAAAAACATCACTCCGACGTCGTCATTGTAACAATATTCGGAGTTCGGACATAAGTTGAATAATTAGAATGAAAATGACAATATTATCCTCATTCACCTTCCGTCAAAAAGTTCACATACTTGGTGATCCTGAGAAGGAAGGAAAACTGAACACTACACTTAGTGACCTCGAATTTTTGGTATGAGAGGGTTTTTCATGTATGCATGTATTGGGTTTCTTCGGGCTTATAACAATACTATGAATATTATAATAATCAATAGATAATACGCACTATAGACATGCACGATTATAAGATGCCATGTTATTGTTAATAAAAAAATACTTCGAATTTCATTTACATAATATCACACTCCCATTAATCGAGATAAATTACAAATTTAAAACCTGAAAATAAGTTTGCCACAGTTACAAGATAACTATAACTGTCTTGATCGAGACCATATCATTGAATGCTATACGTCTCACAAATGTATCTCAAGTGAGTGGCTCGTTATCTACTGGAGAATAGATGGTTGTTGATGTTTGCGAGAGTGATACGCGGAGTGTGAGGGGAACTGGTTGCTTGACGATAAACAGAGCATCACACATGTCTTCATTTATTTATTCTCAATATTCTTGTTAGCATCAAAGGCGCCAAGGATTTCCCCACATATTTTATTTTCACCTTCACCACCACCACCACTCGTCGTCAACAAAGTCTCCCACCGAACGGGATATTCCTTTAACAAAATTTATAATGCCAAAGCAAGCGCTAGGTGAAGAAAAAAATCAATATTTTCTAATCAGTTAATGAACTCAGTCAATATACCAAACATATCCAGTTCGGACACCGTCTTATGAGGTAGATGTTCGTGGTTCTAAATAGATGATCCAATGCAACTCAAGACGATGAGTGGATATGGTGGAATGGAGAGTAGGCCTACGTTAGATTATTGCTTATAATGGCATCGAACCCGCGTCCCTTTGGTGCCATAATATGCTTATCATACCTGCGCACTATGTGTGAACCACCATGAATGGCATCTTATATTATAAATGAAATAAAATGCATGCTGGATAAATAAAATTACTTCCTAAATGATCAAGGCTGTCCGCGGCTGCGACACAGATCCGAAGCGCACGACTCCTATAAATAATACCGGTAATTAGATCGAATCCTAGGTAAGATATGGAAATTTTGAATTGTTATGATCTTGATAAATCATGATCATGTCCAATACATTCAAAGAGACAGTAAGCATCAAGCTCAACTCCAAAAGTACCAAGAAATCATAATAATATAATAGTATTAAAATTACTCGTTTAATCCTTTACAATATGACACTGACTGTACAATAATGGCCTCTCGGCATGGGGATTGTTTAAAACACGCCCTAGACCCGACTTGAAACATAAAACTGCAGAGAGCGCCACCGGTCGGAGGCGGAATCACATTTTTCAACCGCTTGCAGACCTTCCGTGCTCCCATGATAACATCGAAATGGCTGGACCGAAAATTATGCAATTTTGGGAGAAGTTAGATAATTGTATAATGTTTGCAACGTATTGATCAGAATGTACTTTTTCCCCCCATTTTCCACCAAAAAAATCAAGAAGTACGTCAAATTTTCCAATTTTCACGTATTTTCTTGATTTTTTTGGCAGAAAATGGGTGAAAAAAAGTACATTCTGATCAATACGTTGCAAACATTATTCAATTATCTAACTTCTCCCAAAATTGCATAATTTTCGGTCAGCCATTTCGATGTTATCATGGGAGCACGAAACCATTACATGTTGGTCAAATTTTAGCTTGAAAGAGACACCTTAAATATTTGTCCGAGTTAATTTGGATGTAGGGCGCGTCAACCGTAAAGTCATGCTGCGCCACTTTAGACGTGGGAATATGGGTAAAAAGTCTTTTTTTTTGTATTAAGGACGCGTCAACCATTAGGTCATAATGCACCACTCTAGCCTAGGGGATATGTGGATATGTAAGGTATTTCGTCAAGGAAAGAGGAATGTGTCCTTGACGACGATTCCCAGATATTGCCTCTAGTTTCAGGGAGTAATATACTCCCCTCTTATTATCTGATGTTTTCGAGGTTGTCTTTTTCTCTTAAATCGCCTTGTACGATTAGCAGAGCCATGCTCTGGGTTAATTTTATCCCGGGCCCAGACCGGGACTATGAAATAGAAAGAAAATGACCGAGATGATAGTAATTAGTAGTAATGTAGTAGGCTTGGTCGCTTTGATTTAAAGTCCCCCACTGAAAATTAGTTATATAACTGAGTGGGTAGACTCTAAATAAAATTTATTTATTTATTTAAAATAGAAAATAGTTTGGTGATTTATACTTTAATAAATAATCTACTATGAATGAGAAATTAAAAAAGTATGTCAACGTTATCATATGATAGAAGTTCTTATGATTGAGAAAGATCAAATTACGTGCGTATGGAATCATATTTGGTGTTATTTACTACAATTTAGAGATTAAAAAAGTCCGCCCCAAACGGCAATCGAACCACGGATCTCCCGCATTTTTTTTTTCTAAATTGTAGTAAATAACAATAATTACACCTACGGGAGTGTTTTCCGATAAATTGAATCGAGAAATAAACCCTCGCTCATACCTGCGTAAGGTAATGACATTATTAATGTTTGGTGGTCAGTTCAAAGGCAACAGTTTTTCGTTGCAGTACTGTTCCATCCATTCAGTTGTTTAATCAACTACAATTCAGAGATCAAAATGTACCCGTCCAGATGGTCTAGTGGTTAAGACGCCTGTCTGGAATGTGGGAGATCCGTGGTTCGATTCCCGGTTGGGGCGGACTTTTTTAATCTCTACATTGTATTAAATAACAATAATTACACCTACGGGAGTGTTTCCCGATTAACCAAATCGAGAAATCATATTTGGTATTTTCTGCGATATAATTAGTACGGCTAGAGGTACATTCAACCATAAGGTCATAATGCGCCACTCTAGCCTATAGGGGATATGGGTAGGAAGAGCAAATACTGGTCAGAACAGCCACGGGTCGAGTTATCCAGAAAAAAAACTCTATGATAGAACCTTTAGAGATAAGTTTTTAAAAATAGAATTGGATGTCTTGTACCAAATGATGACTTTAATACATATCAAACTAAATCACCTAAAATCCAGTCCCAAATAATACGAAATAATTATTCTAGTACTTAAGACAGCAAGCATTTATAAAATGTTGTGTTTTGGGCAACCTGCAACGTTTGTAGTGGTTACGCTGGTCAAAACCAGCCGTATGTAGAAAAAGGAGAATAAGGGCAGGTGTCTTACGTCGTGGTAGACATCGCCTTGGTACTTGTTTGTAATATCATGGTCGTCGCCGAGGAGGCCTTCAAGTTGAGAGGGATGGTTTCCTGACGACGACCATTGACCTCGGACCTGTTGTTTTAGAGAGTAATACACTCCCTTTACAACTAGCTGATGTTAGCCAGATGGACTTTGTCTATTCCCTAATCCCTCGTCTGTTACGATAAGCAGTGCCATGCTCTAATTCGAATTCTACTCCGGGCCCAGACGGGTCTCAAATACTACGCATAGTAAAGCAAAATGACGACGTGATAAACTAGGGCACTTCATCCTGGTAGGTCATATTGCGTCGCCTGTGACATTGTAATTGTTATAATGATTTTATAGTCAGTCTGATGTTTTCTTATATTTTATGAAAGAAAACGATAAGTGAGGATTTTTTTTAGTATTTTGGATTAACGGTGCGTCAACCGTTAGGTCCTATTGCGCCACTCTAACCTAGAGAATATGGGGTGGAGGTTTTCAAACTGGTCAGAAACAGCCACGGGTAGGGAGCGGGATGGACGTGCTATCACGTCGCGGTCGTCTTTGTCTTCGTCATCGTTTCTCGCTTTCTAGGATCGGAATAAAAATACTCTGAGCAAATGTATCAGAATGCCGCTATAATAGGACGGCGGGAGAAACTAGGGCGCTTTAACCGGGAAGGTAACATTAAGCCACCGTTATGTTGTAAATAGGTGAATAAGTTTGTTGTCTGTAAGTTTTTATATTTTTTTAGGTGAACAAAAGACAAGAAAAAGCTTAACATAATCGTGATAGCAAAAGATAAACTAGGAATTTAATTTCATAAATAAAATATTATTGACAGAAATTAAAATTTTATCAGAATAGTTGTATGTTTACTTAAAGTTAATTCAAATAAGGGGTCACTTCAATTTTTAGGTCATAATACTAGGTGATTGTGTTGCGACGACGTGAAATACTAGGGCGGTTCAACTGGATATGCCATATTGCGCCGCATGTGATATTGTTAGTTATAGAAATGAGTTTATTGTGTGTTTGATGATTATATTATTTAACAAGTTCATCAAAGAAAAGATAATGATAAGAAAATAAAAAAAATCATTAGAATAAAAATGAACTGTGTAATGTGAATAAAATTTTGTTAAAAAACTACATTGCATGAGAAATGTCGAAATTTTGTCCCCGTTATCCTATGATAGATTTGGTTTACTTGTATTTCATTGTTTATTTATTAGTTCAAACAAAGAACCTCCCCGCATACTGCATAAAAGATCATAGCCATTACGTGCGCGCGCCTCCGGGCCAAGTTCATTCTCGGGTTTTAGGGGGGCTCCGTAGATACGGGCGCCGTACAGTTGTGTTCTCGCCGGCAGACGTGAGGAACACATCTCCTTACGGCATAAGGCGGGAGCGATGACCTCGCCGCCCCAGCACTTCCACCGATCACTCGCGTATGCGCTCATCGCCTGCATTCAAGACAACGTGGACTCGTCCGTTTTGGCCAGGGCTTTTGTGGTGTTGGTAGATCTAAAATTACCACAAACTTTCTATTTTTTCTGCGAATTAACTATCAGTTTCAAAGAAAACTATTAAATACTGCGAATAAGTTGTATACTATAAGGAGAGGTTCGCATTCCAAATTGACAAATTGACTGCTGGAAATAAAATCCACGGGTCCAGCGATAGAATTTGAAATTAATAGAGATTGAAATATGCGTTTCACATTAAAAATGAAAAACTGATTATAAATAAATAAGTAAATCATCCGCAATAAGAGTCTATTCACTCAGTCACAACTGATTTTCTGTGAGGTACAGTAAACCAAAGTGACAAAGTCAACCTGTAAGTACTGACGCAATTAATTTAAAAAAAAAACTTTAACTGTACCGATGACGCCGTGAGAAACTGGGGCGCTGTGAAATTTATAACGGCTTGGTTGTGTGTGTAGCAGCACACTCCACCAAACCATTATAACATTACACTAATTTAAACACTGCTATGTTTGTCTTGGTTCCCCGCCGTTCCCCGAGTTGTAAGTGGGCATTGACGTTCATTTTGGGTTTGAATTCTCGCGCGTGTTTTCTGCGGTTGGTGACACTGTCTCTACCCTGGTGACTTTGTATCTGTGTGGTTGGCTTACCTTGCCGTCAGAGCAAGACAGCTGACAGCGACTCGAGAAGTAGCTGAGCGAATCTCTCTGTCGGCACTTTTGTCTGCATTCCTGTCATGGTTTGGCGATTTCTGCGAGACGACTACGTTTTACTACTGATGTAGTTGTAATATCTTCCCATACTGTTGGTGAGTTATCGTTTGTTTCTCTGATTTCTTTTTGCTTGGTGAAACTTGGTCTAGTGCCTTGGCTAGCCTAGTGGTTTGTTTAAGATCCAATCTTAGCACGTTGTTGTTTTTGCATATTTAACAGGGATTAGGCATGGGACTGGGACCTTCAGGCCTCAATCATTAGGCATGGGACTGGGACCTTCAGGCCTCAATCAATAGGCACGGGACAGCACCAACGTGAAACGACGTGAAGGCTATGCAGGACTTTTCCTTGGTCGCCTCTTGAACCCTAGGCCCTAATGTGTGGAAGGGGGCGTTGTCATTCCGCCATCTTGTGGACCTAGGATCCCAGCGGGGCCCTAGGCGTCAACTTTTGCTTGGAGCTGAAGATTAGGCCTAGGCCTACTCAGGTTTTCAATACATAATCTACTTCTTCCCGTGTTATGCTGTGATTTGTTCTTCAGACATTGACCATTTAGGCTCCTGATTAGAATATTGAAATTACCCAACCTCTAGAGGCATGGTCAACCTCAACACCTTCATTAAGGTTGGATGAACACGTTTGTTCCGATAAATGTCAGGCTAGCTAATTTGACAGCAGTCTTTTTGTAATTAAATGTTGGTGGCTATAAGTGCCATGTGTACATGCCCCTAGCCATCCTTGTCAAGGACAAGGCCTAGTTATTTTCAGGCTATAGGCCTAGTGTTTTCAAAGTGTCATCTATCCCACGGGGTGGTAACAAGCATAGCCGAGCGGGAACCATCGAGCTACCGTGTTTACCAAGAAGTTCGGAAGATTAATTCACAGAAAGCAGCACCATCGAAGACTGTAACCATGGTAACGGTCGGTAACGGTGATGTTTACCGCGAGCGCCGAGAAGGCAGTGATAGGCATTTCTTTTTTCGGTTCAGTTCCAGCCTGCTGTCAGTCTTTGTTATTTGTGTTGTTTCTCGTTTTTTTAGTGCCAAAATCAAAGTTTTGAGTTGTTTGAGAGTTTCTAAAACCACTCTTGCAGCGCCAAGTGCATTCGTAAATACTCGTTAGTTCAGAATAAAACGCGTGTGTGCTGATAAAAGAACTGGCTCCAGCAAGCAGGCCTTGGCCTAGACCTAGGCCTAGTGGTGGTGTTTGCAATATCGGATATTGATGAACATTTAATGTCCCAATAGGTCTCCAAAGTCCCAGAAGTCGTTGAAAGAAATAATAAAAGTGTTAGTGGATACTCTCTTCACGCACTTTTAACATTTCTTTCAATTACATGAACAAAACCATCGAGCTTATATTTGGGTAGAGGGAGCATGACGTCACGATCGTGAAGCAAACATATCGAGGCGAGACGAGCCCCCAAGACCACGTGACATTGGTACGCGCGGCGATGCTGTAGCCTTGTCTACATATAAAATGGTCTGGTATTGCTGTGCTTTTGGATGCAAAGAAAAGTATTCAAAAGACGGGCAGTATTCGTTTCACATGAATGTAATACTGCTTTTTCTTTTTAATAATTTTAGTAAGATTTTGTGCGCCTAGGGCCAATAACTAATTAATAATCAGCAAATATGTGACACCGTTAACCAGCCATTGGGTCATCATAAGTATATAGTTTGGCCCAGAGTTGACCTATTCTTAGGGCCTAAGCCTACCTAAACCTAAAAACCAATTAATTACAATTAGATTTAGACATAGGCATTTGCAAAATATAATGTGAAGTTTTGTTTACAGTTTTCCAAAGAATGAAATCAGGAGTAAATTATGGTTCACTAAAGAGATAATTTTACTCCCACTATCGCATACAAAAATATGTTCGAAACATTTTGTGGAAGAAGATGAAGTTTATTATGTTTAAGGGCGCTTCAACCGTTAGGTCGTATTGCGCCTCCTGTGATTGTAGTTTATTATAATTAATCTTTTGACAGAGGGAAATTGGGAGGGCAGGGCACTGACTCAAAACTAAATTTTTAATTTCCCAATTATTATTATTATTATTATTATTATTATTATTATTATTATTATTATTATTATTATTATTATTATTATTTATAACAAAATTGTAAATTATTTTTAACAATATTTTGTAATGAAAATTAACATGTAGGCCTATGCCTACCCTAACAATAGGCTAATGAGTGTGAGGCCTACTTGATTCTTGTTTACAGGGTTAATACTTATTTTCAAGACTGCCCAGTGCCCACCTAAGTTATGTCAAGTGCATGTTTGCTATTACTGGTGTCTTCTTATTTACTTGTTGTTATTGAGCAGCAAAAGATTTACTATTTATTGGATGAGCGAAGCGAAGATTCCATTCTACTACACTGGAGAAAAAAATCCGGAATGTTTTTTTTTTTTTTTGTATTTTTGTCTGTTTGTTAGCACGATTCCGGCTAAACCGATACTCCGATTGCGATGAAATTTTATGAAGACCTTCGAAATCTCTGAACTTAGAACTGCCACGATTTTGAGTACAATCGAAAAATTATTTCTCATGAAAATCGCAATTTTACGATTTTTTTCGATTTTTTGGAAATTTCTTCGACTTATAACACCTACATGCTTTGTCCGATTGTAATGATTTTTTCACAGAACCTTAATTTAAAAAATTAAGTTAATTTTTTATTTAATTTAATTTAATTATAAAAATTCAGTTAATTTTTTATTTAATTTTATTTAATTTAAAAAAATCTTCGATTAAGTAATGATTTTTTCACAGAACAACAGAAAATCCGCGTAACACATGGCAGCTCAATGCACCATATACGCTCATCCAACAACGCGGCGGGACTTAAGCGTTTCCTAGTTTATAATTCGTCCGTCGTATGAGATAAGCCCAATGCTTACACCTTTCAAATAATTAAGTGCCTATCATATTTCTAAAAAAACCTTCAGTAGAATTGCCGTTCTCGACGGGATTCGAACCCAGACCTCTTGACTCTGATTCGGAAGGTCACGGTTCGCATCCCGTCGAGATTAGCACTCCTAACTGAAGGTTTTTGCCAAGATTTTCCTTAGTCGAATGCAAGGGATTGAGTCCTCTGAAATAGCCCTCGGACATCCTTTCACAATGGTCCTATCAGCAACATACCTAGTTAGTCACCTGGGTCATTCCGGTTAAATCTGATGTGTCTCTTCAGTGGGCACCCTACAAAAATATTATATCATAATATTATATTCGAAGTCTGTTGATAGGTGTCAAAATTGATGTTATCCATTTATTATTTTAAGTCTTGTACAGTTCTAATATAATTTTTATTTTTCAAAAACTTTAAAATATAATATCATAACTAATAAACTTAACTATGAATAATTGATATGAGAGTAACAAGGTGGATATTGACATAAAAAGAGGCCTACAGCAGGCAAGGCGATGAAAAACAAGGAAATATAACATATCTTTTAATGGGAATTTGCTATAATGTTGATAATGCAAAAAGATAGTCCAGGCGGCTATGCCTATGATTACATCCTATCTAGTAAAAAGTCATTAAAATGGTTCACACAAACAACATGCCACATACAAAATACGAATGTCCAAATATTGATAATAATTAAATACTAATTATTATTTATTTTAGCCACATAAACCGTGTAGATCAAGACGTTGGCCTAAAGAAGGGGATTTACAAAGACCTACAAAGACCAAATATTCACGATTAGTAAGTTGTTGCATAAAAAATAATTGTTTGTTTCTTAGCTGTAGTTCTGAATGAATGAATCCTTAGAAAAAGAGTGGGAACTGACAGATTCTCTTGGAAATGTAGGCTTGCGCTAACGTTATAGCCTTGCGCGCTATAGCAGCCGAGTTCAAAAGATACCAATGTCACGTGACTTTCCCGCTGCCCGCGCTGTGGATATGTTTGCTTCAACTCGCCGCGCTGCCAGGTATGCGCGATGCTCCCTCTACCCAATATAAGCTCGATGAACAAAACCATGAAATAAAACGGAAATCCCCCCACCGGCGCCACGAAAAGCCTAGATAGTCCAAGCAGTAGTCACTAGGTTGCGCTAGTTGTTACTTGATAGTTGGAAGAGTCATTCATAGATCGCGACACTAAAGATGTTGGTGCTGCTTTCTATGAATTAATCTTCCGAACTTCTAAACTAATTTTTGCGGTTCCCGCTATTTAACATTGTGTTTCCACTCTTCCCCGGTTATTTCTCTATGATCTAGCCCATATGGCAGATATTTATTATAGTAAGGTGTTCATTGCCAGGAATGTAAGGTGATAGATTTTTGTTCTAAAGTGAACACTAGTATGTAGCAAGGAGGTTATCAAGTAACGTTATATATTAATTCAGTTTAATACGAGGGTCTACCTCAACGCTATTTTGTGTAAATCTCACTTATGCTATATTTCTTTCCGTGGCGGAACTCACTTGTGTGTTCAAGGTGCACCTATTGTGCCGAGGTGGCATTTAAGAACATTTTTGTAGGTGTTCTATTCTGGTTATCAAGTAACGTTAGATATTAATTCAGTTTAATACGAGGGTCTACCTCAACGCTATTTTGTGTAAATCTCACTTATGCTATATTTCTTTCCGTGGCGGAACTAACTTGTGTGTTCAAGGTGAACCTATTGTGCCGAGGTGGCATATAAGAACATTTTTGTAGGTGTTCTATTCTAAAGTAATGTTAGGTATTAATTCAGTTTAATACGAGGGTCTACCTCAACCTTTCTTTTGGAATGAGCCTACTATGTTAATATTTGTGCTGATGTGTGAACTATTTTATCTTGCTCATGAACACTGGTATCATTGTAATCAGGCTATTGCTGATTCACTAACTGCCAAGTTGTAATTTGGTAACCTTCAACCTTGGTAACTTATAAGCTGACACGTTCGTCTAGGTATGTATAATGTAGTTTAAATGTACGTTGTAGGAAGGGTGCAAATATTGTACTCACAATTAATTTATGCCACTTTATTATAATAAACCTTGAAGAGGAACACACGGAAGATGAATAGATACACTGATATATTATAGTTATTACCAGGTCATACTCAACACTGATATTATATAGTTATTGCCAAGTCATACTTTAACACTGATATTTTATATAGTTATTACCTGGTCATACTCAAACACTGATATTATATAGTTATTACCAGGTCATACTCAAACACTTATTACTTATTATAAACAACTAGTCACTCGGAACTATTCGACACACTCCGTGCCCCGAGCCCGAACCCGTGTCTAACTCTAAGAACACCCTGTTCAAGACTGGCCCCTCTCACACCTGGACTGGCCTTCCTCCTCCCTCTCCCCCTTCACGTCTCTAGCGGGTCCCCACTCTGACCATCCCTTGTACCCCAACCCGTCGCACATGCGACATTCTCCCCCCCACAAAACGTTAACCATAGGTTCAGCTATGCCCATTTTGGTGTGGGCCCAGTGGTGTAGTGCTAATTTTAGCAGTACGTATACGCTTTGTTCTCATGGACCACTAGGACCAAGCACGGGGGTTTGGGGGGCGGAGCCCCCCCAACAAATTGCGCCGCAGGCGAAAAATTTTTAAACTAGGTTTTTAGAGTGCGTTTGGTGCGTTTTAGAAAAAAGTGGAGGGGTGAATGAATTTCCAAAACAGTGTTGTTTTTTGTGTGCTCTTGGAGCTCCATTGGTAAATAAATATTCAAATATCAGCGTTAAATGTTTGTTTGTGTGCCCCTCATAATATTTAACAATGGAAATGAGGATAGTTTGGGATGAATAATCAGAGCTTTCTGTAAGACGCAGTCCCAGTATTTGCCAATATCTGCTCGAGTACGGCTGTCAATCATGGTCAAACATGCTGACGGCTGGAATCGAAATTTCGTTAGACCTCCCCTCCCCTCCCTCATGTCAAGTATTTTATCTTTTTATAGGTGCAATCTGCAAACGTACTATGATTGTTTGCTCATAACACAATCATTGACGTGATAATTGATTATATATTTTTTATCAAGGCATTAACGCACACTTAGGTCAATTTGTTTGAAAATTGACAAATACTGGAAATACTATCGGAATCAGATGTCTAGTATATAATATTTTATTGATTTATGATAAATATCAAGTGTTCATTCTTACAATTACAAGATACATATAGTATAATAGTAAAATTTGTAGAACACATTATTTAAATTACAACGAAAATATTGAGAATACAAGAGATTCAAGAGTCATTATGATACATTTGTAACCTATTTTCCTAAGATATCCCAAATTGGTTTTTTAGGATGCTTTGTGCAGTCGACAGATTGTACTTTTCTAGTACGGTTATCATCGCAGATCTGTGGTTTAATATCCAAGTTTTAGTATAAGGTGTCGGGTTAAACAGCTCAATCGGGGGTCCATTGACATTTAAGAACAGCAAGTGTCCTAAATTATCAATGGTAAGGGAAGTCCTTAAATCGGTTACAATCAAGTTCATTTGGCTGAATCCTCTCTCGCATTCAGCTGTTCCACACGCTAGAGAATCGACACAGTCTTTTAGCGGTTTTAACTTATTAGGAACAAAGCTTGAGTCATCTACGTACTCACGCATTCCCTCAATGGAGTTACGAGTTGCAATTTTGAATCTTTCACACAGCCTTTTAATTTCATTTTCACCAAAAAGAATATCACGTTTTTCAGGCCAGTAGGTTGGATTCAAAACCTTTGAGTCAGATAAGATTTGTGAAACTTGTGCATCAGTGTTGTCACACAATCTGCTTGTAACATTATCAATGATACTTTGGTAAAATTGCTCATAGTGAATTAATGAAACAAATTTACTAGATTCCAGATTGATTTTCTGAAACTCTCCGGCTTTCACAGCCTCACGTGCATCAATCGTGTACTGGCCTGGGGAATCTTTCAAGCATTTTAAAACAGATTGTGCGACGAACCGCTTTGTCAGCTGCAAAGAGGCTCATGTCATGTCTCTGCAGCTCGAGGGAAAGTGTGCTCAATTCTTGCAGCACATCGTAGAGTAAACCTAAGTTTTCCACAAATTCTGGGCTTTTAAGATTACGCGACAAACTCGTACATTTTGATCGTACTAACGATAACCTTTTAGAGTCATTCCCTGCGTTGACAAAATGCGTTTAAAAAGTGCGGGTTATTATTTCCACAATGCTTGAACAGTTCGAAAACTACTAGCAACCCAGCGAACATCCAGTATCTTGCCAATTTTCAAAAACTGAACTTCTAGTTCCTGACAGATTTTGTCAAGTTCATTGCAGCTTTTCGGGGATTTATTAAAAGTTGATGCGATGGATTCAACAATTTCAATGAATTTGTTAATTCCCTTAACATTTTTTGCAACATCAGCTACCGCTAGTTCTAGCCTGTGATTCATGCAATGCAATGAGAAAATATTAGGATATTTATCCTTCAATTTTTTTGCAACTCCATTCTTTTTACCAACAAGTACACTTGCGCCATCGCTGACGAATCCAATGAAATTAATTACTAACCAATCCTCAGGAAATCCAGAATCAATCAATAATTTTTCGATTGCAGATACAATAGTATCTGCATCTTGAGAAGGTAGCTCAACAATACCTAGCTGAATAAAAATTGGCTCACTCCCATTTATGATCGTTCTCAGATACAGTAATAAACAAGACTTCCTACTTAGATTTGTAGATTCATCTACCAATACCACAAGTTTGCAATTATTTTCTACAATATTTTTTTACAATTTTTGCTTTCATATCATGAGAGATGTGTTTAATTATCTCTGTTGCAGAGAATCTTGAATGCAATGTTAGCCCTACGTCACAAGAATTAAGGTTCTGTAGCTTTATGAGATCTGGGTGATCACTGTAAGGTCTGTTGCTTTTAGCAATATTATAAGCCGTTCTGAAAATCCGGCCTGTGACGGTTTCCGACAATTGTGTGGCTGTATGTAACGATTGTAGAAGTGGTTCATTACTCTGTGTGTCAACAATCTCTTTCGCTTTCTTATGAGCATAGGAATTCTGATGCCTATTAATTTTAACCCTGTATGCGGTTAAAAATATCACATCTTTTAGTTGAATTAGCTTCAATTTGGTAACATTTCCATGGCTCTGATATGCTGATTCGTTCTTCTTTATTTGCGCCTAGAAATTTAACATTTGCACAAATGTTACATCCTAATTTTCCGTCTTTGCAATCTAACCATGTATAAAGAGCCTTCTTTTTCTTCCCATTTTTTTGAATCCCAAACCGCTGGCCACGGGGTGCTGACTGCCGAAATGTCACTGTGGATAGGTGGAACATTGGCGAGTGCATTGTCCATCTGAACCGCATGGGCGTCCCTATAACGCAAAAAGGATATTTGTATTTCTTTATTCTCTATAGTGTAAAGGGAAATAATGTTTCAGGTGTTTTAGAAATAAGTTAATTAACAACCTTAGAAAGCCTTAGAGAGAATAAATCTAGAAATCTGCAAAGTTATCGATTATTTTTGTAAGATGAGTTTGAAATAAAGTGCTTATAACGAATTATGATTTATTGAACATCATAACTAACGTAATGTACCTGTGAAATACGTATTTCGTCCACGGATATTGAGGCACTGTCATCGTCTTTAGCCGAATCTGATTGTGTGATACACTCGTCCCTTGGATCCACCTTTAAAATGCATAATACGACCTACTCAGATTGTTGCACTAAAGTTGCATTTATTTTACAGACTCTCAGAACGACAAATACTGAACAGAACTAGAAGACGTATTTGTTGGGTTTATTTGTGGGGCCACTTACCTCATTCGCCAACTTTCCCACTTCCCTCGTTTCTAAAGTTTCCACACACACTTCGGTAGACACTTCGACACTTTTCTGTTTTTTTTTTAAACATGTCGAATAGCGTAGTTTGTCGTTTCATTTTTGACAGCAAATTATCACAATCACAAATATTTCAACTACGAACAGTAACACGACCTACACAGTATGAAATACAGTAAGAAACTAACATCCCAAAGAAAACGCACCCCTTCTGTTTTCCTGAAAGTAGGGGGAGGTATAAAAACCAGTATGGTGGCTTGAACCCGATTATTTTGTCAGTCATCAAAGTCATTCCTTGACATATTGTTCACACTTCACAACATTCCGTTTGGTGTCAGACTAATCCGTCGAGATGACATAGAAGAGAAGTTATTATCACAACAATTAACTGTCAAACCAGTGGTCAATAACCTAGCACTAGCAGTGGATGTATAATAATGAACATCGTTGAATAGAAAAGTAGAAACATTTCTAACAAGAGCTCGGGGGGATGTTGTATACTTTAATTCGTCTGTTGTGCGGAAAGAATCAGGTAGACGAGACAGACACCAACACAGAGAGAGAAACAGAGAGAGAGAGAGACAGAGAGTTCACCCACGATAATCATTGCATAGCGGTTTTAGCGGATTTTGTAAAACCAAGAAATTTGAAAACGTGTCAGTGTCCGTCTCCGTCCTTCGCTCGATGGATGCATGTTACGGCCGTATCATTGCGTATCACTCGTATCACAAGCAAAACCAGTGTGTATACGAACATTTTCTAGCTCGAGCAGTGCGTATACGGCGTATACGCCCGTATACGCACCACTACACCACTGTGGGCACCCATAGCTGAAGCTGATCCGCATTCGCCCTTCCCGCTTTTTTCCTTGTATCAACTTCCACCAGTTCAAAGGAATTTGGTCCCAGGCGCCTTGTGATCCTAAACGGCCCCGACCGTCGTGCCGCTAGCCCTGCTGCCACTCCTTGTGTGGCACTGCTCAAAGTGTGCAGATCCTTGAGCACCAAATCATCCACCTCAAACTTATGTTTGCGACGAGTTGCATCGTAGCGTGCCTTACGGGAAGCTTGAGTAGCGCTGACATTTTCTTTTGCCCAATTCAAGGCCTCTGTTAGCTTTGCTTGCAGATCGCTTGCGTAATCATGGACATCCACAGCTGTGGATGGTGCTGCTGGAGGAGTACCATGGTCCCATGGTGTCCGAAGCTCCCGGCCATAGGTTAAATAAGCTGGTGTGTAGCCTGTGACCTCGCTCTCTGCTGTTCTGAGAG
Source organism: Sweltsa coloradensis (assembly GCA_024449915.1). Taxonomy (NCBI): domain Eukaryota; kingdom Metazoa; phylum Arthropoda; class Insecta; order Plecoptera; family Chloroperlidae; genus Sweltsa; species Sweltsa coloradensis. Next base: position 27,892 of record JAMZAV010001522.1, on the reverse strand, counting down.
CAAATGCAAGAGATTGTATATGGGTGTCCCATAGCTTGTGATTCTCACAATAGCATCTAATGGCTGTTTTTAAAATGCCATTGTGGCGCTCTACCTGTTGCCCACAGGGTCGATAAGGAACCGTGTGCCGGTCGGAAATACACAATTTGGTCATCACAGACTTCCAGAGCTTCGAAACAAACTGTTTCCCGTTATCGCTTGACACGGCTTCTGGGAAACCGTGCCTGCAGAATAGCTCGGTGACCTTTTCTATGATTATTTTTGATGTGGGCTTCTGATAGGAAAAATTTCAGGATAACGGGTGAACTTGTCTATCACTACCAGAATGTACGAAAACCCCTGTGATGATCGTGGTAGAGGCCCTATGAGGTCGATGCTTATCTCAGAAAAGGGCTTAAATGATGGGGAACTGTTCATGAATCCCAACCGTTTTTTTATTTCTCTGCTTCACGCGCTGGCATACCTGACATGATCGCACAAAAAGCAAGACATCCTGTCGCCATACCAATCCATGAATACTTGTCCTGCACTCGCCGCAATGTTTTATAAAAACCGAAATGACTTTTCAAAGGATGTGAGTGGACTGCCTCAAGCACTACCGACCTTAGTGATTTAGGTAGTCATATAGTGGGAGCAACACATGAAGTGACGTGCCATATCCCTCCTTGGCCATCTATTTCACTCTCTGCTGCCATGTCGAGAATGCGCCTCGAGAATGGTTCCCCAGCAGGTGGTTTGTTGGCCTGCGATTGCTGCCCTCAAAATGACTAGTTCATTATCTAGATAACTGCTCTTGGGAGATCCTATTTAAATCCTTAAGTTGATCAACCTCCAAGTCTACCACTTGTACCTGATGCTCCGGCATCTCAAACTTTATTCTGCCTGTTGCTTCCTCCACATGAAGTGGAAACAAGTCCTCTGGCAACCGAGAGGGGCCGGTTGATTTTGCACAGCTCGGGACAGGCGAACGACTTAGGGCATCTGCCGGTATATTGGAAGTGCCCCGTCTGTACCGTATTGTACAGTCCAAACCTTGTAGACGAAGCACCCATCTGTGGACACGGCTGGATGCGAGATCCGACGAGAACATCCATGAGAGCGATGCATGGTCACACACAACGGTGAAATGGGACATGTCTACATACGGTCTGAACTTTTCAATTGCCCATACCACTGCCAGACATTCCCACTCCTGCACAGTGTAACGCTGCTCATGCTTGTTCAGCGTTCTACTGATGAATGATATGGGTACCAGCTGAGGGGCGCCCGTAGAAGGGTGAGCATGCTCCTGAAGTAGTACAGCCCCCAGTCCTATACCGCTGGCGTCTGTTTCAATAACAAAAGGTTTGTTCAAATCAGGCAAAGCTAAGGTTGTTACATATACAAGTGAATTCTTCAGTTTCCTGAACGCATCAATTTGCGGATCTGACCACTTCCAGGCAGTATTCTTTTGCAAGGAATGGTGAGATTCTTTGCAATTGTAGAGAACTGTGGAATGAACGTTCTGTAAAATCCCACTAGACCCAGGAAAGCTTGTAGCTCTTTGACTGATTTTGGTGCCGGATAATTTTGAATGGCGTCGACTTTCTGTGGGTTAGGGCTAACCCCGCTACGATGGACCACATGGCCCAGCCAGTCAATGGAAGTTCTACATAACTGCAGCTTATCAGGATTTGCCGTGAGCCCTGCTAAACAGAGCCTAAGAAACACCTCGTCCAAATGAATGATATGCTCTTCCCACGTATCTGAATATACTACAATGTCATCCAAGAATGCCATACAGAATTTGTGTAAAATGTCCTTTAGCACTGTGTCCATGAGTCGCTGGAATGTTGCAGGACCTCCAGACAGCCCAAATGGCATTCGTGTGAACTCAAAAGTCCCTCGGTGACATACAAATGCGGTCTTACTACAATCCCGCGGAGCCATGGTGATTTGAAAAAAACCCTTTGATAAATCAATGGTAGAAAACCATTTTGCGGACCCAGCTGTGCCAGGACCCCGTCAGTACGAGGCATGGGCCACTTTGACACCTCAGTGACTTTATTTAACCTTCTGTAGTCCACAGCCAAGCGGTAGCCCCCCGATTTTTTTGGCACCAAAACCGGTTGCACTAGCCCAAGGGCTTGTTGATGGGCGAATAAGCTTTTGCTCTAGCATCTCGTCCAGCAACCCATCCATTACCTCCCTCTTTGCCTGGTTTACAGGGCGCAACCTGCATTTAAGTGGAGGTGCTGAGTTCGTCGAGATTGAGTGAGACACTATTTTGGTGACCCCGGGTGATTTTGAGAATAGCGTCTGGTATTTTGTGATTAGGTTATTTACTTGTTCCTGCTGTTGTGGGGAGTGAGTAGAGGTGGAAGTCACCAGGTCATTCCTAGCCACATTGGACAGACACAGTTCATGTGTTGGGTCCTCTGCTTGTGGCCCTGTATGAAGTGGAACCATGGTACTATCTGTCCGTCCCATCAACCATTGCACCTTCCCCATTGTTAAGGTGATGCAAAAAGCTCGGAGAAAGTCACGGCCAAGTATTATATCCCGTCGAAGATCAGGTAAGAAGAAAAAGGTATGGTTGTGGATGACCTCCCCACGTTGAATAGGCACCTGCAGTTGGTACTGACAGCTCGTGCTGCCTGACGCCATGAGTAAAGCACAGTTACTCACAACCGCAATAAAACCCATGCCCTGTAACGCAGAAAATACCTTGGGTCCAATCAAAGAGCAACTGGAGCCTGTATCTAACAAAGCTCTAAACTTGAGGCCTGCCACCTCGATAAACATATTCGGCTCATCTTCCACGTTAGTCTCCACATCCCAGTTCTCTCCCACCCCATCTAGTGTTTGCCTTTTTCCACCTAGATTAACATCCTTTCCTGGCATATACGCCTGAGTTTTCAAGTGTTGTACCTCCCTTACCATTTGATCTGCGAAGTTCGGAGTGGGTGGTATTACTAGAACTGCGCTCGCTCGTTTCCCGCCCGCTGTGGACAGTTTCTTTTGAAGTGGTTCGGAGAACTACACTTCCAACAAGAGTTTTTTGACTTCTCGATCTGCTGACCACCTCCTGATCCTTGTAGAGAACTGCTTTGCTGAATTGACATGCTATCCGTCCTGCCAAAGAATGCCAGTTCTTTAGCTATACAGCCGGCAGGTTTTGGTGGGGGCTTGTATGAGGCCTGACGCCATATTATGGCTTGAATGGCTGGGGCTGCTTGGGCAATTTGCTGAAGTGAGGAGAACGTTCTTCCTTGTACAAATGGATAGTATTTCGGGTGCATCTGGCGAATAACTCGCAGCACCTTCTCTTCCTCTGGTACCTGTGTTCCAAGCCTGTCGTAATAACTAGCAATCGTTCTTATGTAAGCTGATAAAGGCTCCTCAGGATGCTGTGACCTGGCCTCCATCTCAGCCTGCAAAGAGGATAGATAGTCGGGACTGCCAAACTCCTCCTGAAAAGCTGCGCAAAACTCCTCCCAAGAAACGAATCCCCCGACAAAGCTCCACCATCTAAAAGCATCCCCAACCAATGATACTGGTAGAATTTGTTTTTACGATCGTATTCTTAGAGAGACCCTGGGCTCTCCCGTAAACACTCTAGCTTACCAATAAATTCCTGGGGTGGGCATGGATCCCCAAAACCTAAAAATAAAGGTAACTCCATATGCGATACAAAATTTCTGTGCGCTGCTACTGGCACTGAATCCCTGCCCACAGAATTATTGATCGGATTCGTTACATTGGGTCCCACTACATGCATGTCACCTGTTCGTGGGAACACTATATCCTTAGCCCGTCCTTTTGTACTACCTACTACTCCCCGAGGCCATGAGTATCCTGTACCGAAGTACAGTATCTGTCCTCTGCACTCGCCCAAACCTGCAAGAAGCGTGTACTGTCCCTCTACTGCCACTGGAGCCCGGAAACTTTCCGTCAAGCCTGACAACGCCTGGAACCCGTGTGGAGGTGGTGCCCCGCCTGACGACGCCTGGAACCCGTGTGGAAGTGGTGCCACGCCTGACGACGCCTGGAACCCGTGTGGAGGTGGTGCCACGCCTGACGACGCCTGGAACCCGTGTGGAGGTGGTGCTACGCCCGACAACGTCTGGAGTCCGAGTGGCGCGGCTGCTACGCCCGACAACGCCTGGAGCCCGAGTGGCGCGGCTGCTACGCCCGACGACGCCTGGAGCCCGAGTGGCGCGGCTGCTACGCCCGACAACGCCTGGTAGCCGAGTGGCGCGGCTGCTACGCCCGACGACAACAATGAACCGTGTGGCACAGAAACATCAACTAGAATACCATATTGTTCTGGGACTCCTGACCGATCATCCGATTCGAACGACTTCTCACGTACCTTGTCGTGCTGAGTCTCGGGGACCCGACGGCCCGCCACTGCCTCGCACATATTTGGCGGGTTTTCACCCCCATTGTCCAGTGTCATCACCCCTGAGGCCGACCTACTTACTGCGCTAGCAGGTGTCTGCTCGTGTGCGGCGGACAAAGCCGAGCGCAAGACGCGATGAAAGCTGGTTTCATCTTGAGTTTGCAGGCTCAACATGGCCTGCACTATGTCCAAAGGCAAACTGTCCATGTCCATTTTGTCTCACTACGTGACTACACACGCACAGTTCGCTAGCCACTAGCCACTAATAATACGATTTATGTTGCACATATTGTTATTTGTTGGGACGAGCCCCCAATTGACACGTTCGTCTAGGTATATATAATGTAGTTTAAATGTACGTTGTAGGAAGGGTGCAAATATTGTACTCACAATTAATTTATGCCACTTTATTATAATAAACCTTGAAGAGGAACACACGGAAGATGAATAGATACACTGATATATTATAGTTATTACCAGGTCATACTCAACACTGATATTATATAGTTATTGCCAAGTCATACTTTAACACTGATATTATATATAGTTATTACCTGGTCATACTCAAACACTGATATTATATAGTTTTTACCAGGTCATACTCAAACATTATTACTTATTATAAACAACTATAGTCACTCGGAACTAACCGACACTCTCCGTGCCCCGAGCCCGAACCCGTGTCTAACTCTAAGAACACCCTGTTCAAGACTGGCCCCTCTCACACCCGGACTGGCCTTCCTCCTCCCTCTCCCCCTTCACGTCTCTAGCGGGTCCCCACTCTGACCATCCCTTGTACCCCAACCCGTCGCACATGCGACAAAGCATAACCTGTACTTGTGACCTGACTTTAAGTATAGTATAAGCTTTTCTTTGTCTGATATTTTCATAGATTTCCCTTGTTCTCTAGTATGTAATCCCATGTGGCCAACCACGCTACTCGGCCGGGATTCGTACTGCTGTCTTTTTCTTTCTTACTTGGGAATTGTTACTTTATACTTTTTTTTCTTTTATGTCCTTGTTCTATCTTTCAAATAAACCATAGTCATATTTTCTCTATACTTTCTTTTCGATTCGAGGTTTGTCCGACTCCTTCGTTCTTCCTGTTGGCTTGCTTGTGTTATACATTTTCAGCGAAGAACATGGCGCCCAATTTTTTTTTTCGTCTGGTCACACTGTTATTTAGTTTTTAAGTTGTGCGAACCACTACGAGACTCGAAGCCGCCCACGCCCCTTCTCCAACTGAGCTGAGTGGCACGTCACAAATTGTTATTAATTAATTAAGTTTGTTGTGTGTTAGATGTTTATGCAAATATTGTACTGTTTTCTTTATAAATTAAAGAATGGATGGTTTGTTTGTTTATTTTGATTAAGAGCGCGTCATCCAAATGTTTATAATGCGCCACTCTAGCCCAGGGTTTGTAGGGAGAAAAGTCCCATGCTGGTCAGTCAGAAACAGCCACGGGTAGGGGGAGGAATGGAGGGTTCTCACGTCGCGGTCGTTACCGGCCTTGTCATCTTTCGAGTTGTCAATGGGTCGTCGTCGTCTTTGTGGTGTCTCTGACGAAGATTGCCAGTGCTCGTCTCTAGTTTCGGAGAGTAATATACTTCTCTCTTCCTAGCCGATGTTTGCGAGGTGGACTTTTTCTCTTGATTCGGCTTGTACGATTAGCAGAGCCATGCTCTGGGCCAATTCTAACTCGGGCCCAGAGGGCGCTATTTCTTATCAAGACCTACAAACAGACCAGACGTATGACATAAAGTTAAAACGCCATGAGAAAGTAGAGATCTTTTACCGGTCATGATCTAACATGTTTACCGGTGTAGTCATATTGGGCCGTCCGTGATAATGTTCTCGAAAAAATTGAGTGTTTTTAGTGTTAAATGTTTTTGCAAATATTGATTTGTAAGTACATAAAGTTAAAAAAAAAGAAAAATTAGAGTTTAGTTTAGTTGATTTAACAGCGCGTCAAAAGTTAAGTCATAATGCGCTATTCTAGCCCAGGGGATGTGCGGAGGAAAGTCCCGTGCTGGTCAGAACGAGACAAGGAAAGGGGGATGTATGCCCGAAGACGATCGCCAGAGGTCGTTTCTAGTTTCTGGGAGTAAAATACTTCCTACATACAAGCTAATGTTTGCGAGAAAAACTTTACCTCATTCTTACCTTGTACGATAAGAAGAGTCATGCTCTGGTCCAGATTCTACCCCGGGCTCAGACGGTGGCAAGAAGGAACAATACCAACATTATGGTGCTAACAAGAAACCAAAAAATAAATATGTGGCTGTGAAAGACGACGTAAGGAACTAGGGCGCATAAACCGGGTAGGTCACAATGCACCGCATGTGATATTGTTAGTTAAATCTTCGAAGATGTAGTTTGATGTAAAACAATGCTTTCTGAGTTAATTATAGTTTATTTCGATCTAGGTTGCGTCAATCATCAAGTCATAATGCTTCAATCAAGCCGACGAGATATAGGGACAGTCACGTGCTGGACGAGGCGACAAGAGAAAATGCCAATGCTACAAAGAAATATTTTCGAAAAGATTAAATGTGAACCAAGTGATAAATCCAACCGCTATTTGCTCCATCCTTGCTGTATGATATCTTTTATTTTTGTTTAATTAGATAAAGGACGCGTCAACCGTTAGGTCATAATGCACCACTCTAGCCTAGGGGGGTGGGGGGGGGAAGGAGGGGCCATGCTGGTCAGAACCAGCCACGGGTAAGGGGAGGAAGGGGGGTTTCTCACGTCGCGGTCGTCATCGTCTTTATCATCGTTCGTTGTGTCAATGTCATCGTCGTCGAGGGGTCATCAAGGGAAGGGGGCAAGGTCCTCGACGATGATTGCTAGAGCTCGCCTCTAGTATCGAGGAGTAAGATTCTCCGCTCTTTCTAGCTGATGTTTGTTAAATCTACGTTTAAAGAACCAAACGCGTCTATCTTGGCCGAGATAAGTTGAAAACAAATGAAAGTGCAAAAATGTTCCGTCCACCGCCTTGTTGACGGGAGTTTCAAGATCCTACGCTGTTGACCTGGGCAAGGTCTACTAGATCCCCGCTCTCTCCGCTGATCAGTAGACCTTGGACCTGGTTGACCTAATCAAGCAGTTCGATTGCGACGTGAGTTGTAGCTCGCGGTGTTTTATGTTTTGTTTTTTTTTATATTTGGATTAAGGATGCGTCAACGTTAGGTCATAGTGCACCACTCTAGCCTAAGGGGTGAGAGGAGAGAGGCCCATGCTGGTCAGAACCATGCACCACGGGTAGGGAGAGAAAGGGGGTTTCTCACGTCGCGGTCGTCATCGTCTTTGTCATCGTTCGTTGTGTCATTGTCATCGTCGCCGGGGGGTCGTCAAGGGAAGGGGACAAGGTCCCCGACGACGATTGCCAGAGCTCGCCTCTAGTTTCGGGGAGTAATATACTCCCCTCTCACTAGCTGATGTTTGCGAGGTGGACTTTTTCTCTTGAATCGCCTTTTACGATTAGCAGAGCCATGCTCTGGGCCAAATTCTACCCCGGGCCCAGACGGGGCTTTTGACTTTCACGCAATTTCATTAATTATTTTCAAGAACTATTTATTTGGATCAACTATACTTTGGTTTGGTATAAGGGCGCGTCAACTGTACGACCAAAACGCGCCACTCTAGCCTATGATAGGCTAGGGAAGAGGAGGAAAGACCCATGCTGGATCCAGCCTTACGTAGAGGGAAGAATGGGAATGTTCCCAGTTATACTTGACACATGGCTCGCTCACTGGTCTAACATCAAGTACTAAGGTGCAAATGTAGTTTTTAATAGTTCTATATGTACCTTAAATCATAATGATATACGTGTTTATGAAAGTCCACTCTGTTTAATAAGTAGAGCAAGTACAAGTACTGAGATGCGATTTGTTGCTTATAGTACACTGACCTTCTTATTTGAAACACGCTTAAGTATCTGCACCAACAATGCTATTCTTATTCGGATTTAAAAGCAAAGTGGCTGACATCTGGTGAGCGAAGCGCGAACCCGCCGGAGTAGCATTGCGTTGCGATATGGCCGCTTATAAGTATGTTTTCCTATGGCACTTGCAATGGATCACGACTGAAATAAACACTCAATAAAGACAAAACTACACCACCAATTTATGAAATTGAGTTTGTAAGTCTAGTGGAATATCTGTAGCCACATCGTATACATCCTAGATAGGAAAATGTTAATGAAAATAAGCGTGAAAGTTGAACTTCGGGGACGAGAACATTTTGAAGTATACCGGAGTAGGGTAGGATATTTCCGTCGGTTTAATCGGATAAAAAATATTGTAGGGGACGTTGAAATAGTATTAGATTGTATTTGAACTATCTATAAATGAAATAAAATGGCAAGATTGGTAAAAACACGTGATGATGGAGCATCAGCTTGTAATGAGTTCGTTCATTTCTAGGCCTACAAGTGGGCGTGTGTATAGGCCTACACACAGCTCTCAAAGTAGGATGTTTTTGTCTGTTAAATCGTGAAAAAAATACTGTAGGTGACGTTTAAATAGTGTAACATTATTTTAAAACTATCTATGAATGAAATAAAATTGCAAGATTGCTAAAACATGCGATGAACGAGCATCAGCTAGTCATAAAGGTCGTTCATTTAGGCCTATAAGTGGGCGTGTGTACACACACCACAACAATCATTTGTTTGATATTATTTTCGAGCCTGCTCGGCAACTTATTTAATATAAACTAACGCTGGTCAATACCAATAATATTACGCCCATGGAGAAAAGATTCTGATAACAATTTTGAGCACGAAATTGTTTCTCAGACGTCGATAGGCGTTCCGTAGGAGGGCCTAGGCTCTAGCTGCGAGTTTCCGAGTTTAGCACCACCAACGACGTACGTTAGGTTACGGGAAACAGCTTTTTCCGAATACATGGGTTAGCGAAATGGCTGTAGGTCTAGTCTATTAGAATTACACGGTTGCAAGTAAAATAATTTCCTATAATTTTGTCACACATGGCCGGGAACTATATTCTGGTTTTGTAGGAAATCAAATCGGAACCGATCGGGAAAAGTAGGCCTAAATTGACTCTTCGGAAAAGGGAATTAAACATATCTCAATGAGTTGCAGGATAACTTTGAACATCACAACAGGTAATGTCATAACATTAATTTACGTCCTAATTACATATCACAACATTCACCAATGATTGATTATTGAGCATTCAAATCGTCAGTTTATACACAGCTGCTTAGGGAAGGACTACTCCTAATGCTACTCCGGCCGGCCATGATGCACGTTACACCCACCGACGGTGCTGCCTCTGGATTTCACTTTAAACGCGTATAGAGTTTCAACATTTCTCGCTCTACCCGGCACCTCCACCAAATTTCTATAACAATCTTCTTTTTTAATCATTTTAGAGATCTCGTAACGAATCAAATTCTTTATAATGGCCGAGATTTTTTTTAGGTTTTTGAGTTTAAAATTTTTACTTTTTTACCACGAAAATAGTTGGCTTAGCGCTCGTCAACAGGCGAAATGATCTTACTTCTTTTCAATGCGAAACTCAGGAAGAAAGAATGAAAAGCTTGGTTCAACTTCTTTATCTCACAGCATTCACAGACGAAGTATTTGAAGGAGAGCTTGGCTGCATTTTTCTTTTTTCTTTTACAAATTTTTGTATTTGGGGGGGTTGTAAGTTAATAAGAAAACAAAAGTTTATAAAGTTTTTGGAGAATTTGTGTTACATCATTCTTAACAGAGCAAGGATGATAATTCAACTGATGTCTTTAGTTCCTACCATCTAGGGTTGAGATGAAGAGAGGGTCACTGTCGTGCATGATCCCCGTACTGCTGACCAAGACCTGGAATGAGAGAATAACACGCTGTTTATTTACTGCCGAAATCAACCAAACAAATATCAACCCTTAAAGAAGTTTACAATAAATATCATTCAAGGTAATAACGAGATGAGATTCTATGAATCCACTTATTTAACTTGGTAGTTTGTTTATTTGGATTAAGTACGAGTCAACCGTAAGGTCATAATGCACCACTCTAACCTAGTGGGTGGGGGAGGAGGAACCCATGCTGGGCAAAACCACCCACGGGTAGGGGGAGGAAGGGGAGTTTCACACCTGGCGGTCGTCATCGTCTTTGTCATTGGTCGTTGTGTCATTGTCATCGTCGCCGGGGAGGTCGTCAGAGGAAGGGGGAGGAGTCCCCGACGACAATTGCCAGAGCTCGCCTCTAGTTACGGGGATTAAATAAACTCCTCTTACTAGCTGATGTTTGCGAGGTAGATTTGTCTCTTTTCTCGCAATTAACGATCAACAGAGCTATTCTCTTTAGAAGATTTTACCCCGGTCCCAGACGTTTTAGTTCTATTTTTAAAGTGTTCATTATAATTGTTACTTCTCCAACGAGTAAATTCTTTAATCAACCCTTAACATGGATGTTTAGTGCTTAATAATGGACATTCAAATATAGCATTATTTAGGAAATGCCAACAATGGAAAAACCCAAATTCTGGGTAAATGCAAAATCCGATTTCGCAGACCCGATTTAAAAAAAAAAAACTAATGGAAGCTTTTATGAACACCGTACAAAAGTACTTTTGTATTTGAATCGATTTTTTACGGATTTGCCGAGTGTTGTTTGATGCTGGGCGTGAAAATTAGGATATCAGCTGGTACTTTCATAAGAAACATATAAACCACGATTTTGTGACGTAACCTTTGCCTCTACCAACTTTATAGAAGACACCTGGGCCTGGATTCTCAAAAACGCCTAACTAAGACGTGTCTTAACTAGGACAGTCTTAAGCCATTCTAGCGACTAAGGACACGGATCGGTATTCCCGAAAAATCTTAGCCCGTATTCTCGAAAGTGCCTAGCGCTAGGACACTCCTGAGACGTGCAAAAGATAGGTCAGCCCTGCGCGCGTCTTAGCGATGTCCTAGTGAGCAATGGCGGCGATCACGGAAGCTGATTGCTCCACCTCAAATGTAAAAGTCACAACTAAATATGTTTCTGTCAACAGATTTTAATCTGACTGGTATTTTTGGATGCAGAAAAATTTGCAAATAAAAGTAAAACAACTCATGTATTGCAACATTTTGTTTTAACAATAAAGGTAGGGCCTACGGTAATCTAACCTAAAATTTGACAGGTAGGGCCTAGGAGTAGGCCTATGGCCCCCTACCCCTAGGCCTTCGCTTACGTTTTCAGTGCTTTTAAAACGTTGTTGTGGTAAGATTTACAATTATAAATCAATACAATACGGTAGATAACTAATCCATGCACGTTATTCATATCGCTTATACGCCCTAGATCTAAAAAGGCTAGAGCTAGGCGTAGGGCCTAGCTCTAGGGCCTAGGCTTGGGCTAGAACATTGACTTGCAAGAGCTGCGACCTCTTCTCTTACGGCCTAGGCCTAGCCTAGTACACCTACAGCCCTATTTTATTAGAAAAATATAGATACATGAGGCCGTTACAGTAAAACATTACCTAATTGAAATGAAATGCAGACAGGCTATAGGCCTAGCTTGCCTGTCCCCAGGGAGGGATCTAGGCCTTATCCAATCTGAAGTTCTAGGTCTAGCCCCTAAGCTGTATCTTTAGGTATGCCTAGGCCTAGCCTACTGTAGGGCCTAGGCCTACAAGTAGCCTACTGGCTAGCCATAGAGTTGCTAATAGGCCTCTGGGCTAGCTAAGCTAGGCCTACCTGTCGTCTTGGCCAACGGGGCTGCTACGATAGCCGTAGTCCCTAGGCTTAGGCCTACTATGACTTGGCTTTAGGCTAACAACTGTCCTAAACTGGGCTCTAGACTTCACCTACAGCTATGTCTAGGCTTAGGCTTTTAAGTATGCGTATGATGACTACTTCCATAGAGTAGGCCTACATTTCATAAAACAAGTTTTAACTCATCAATGCATTGCGAACCGCAAAGAGATCTTTGTTATATTGATCAGACGCAGCTGCTGCGTTTGGCCGATGAGTTGGTATCTGGTGGTTGACACCACATATGGTTGAGATGACATATTTTAAAGTAAGGTCCTGTTATGACTGGTAGGTATTCTAATAATATGCATCCTCATTCCTCACAAATGGAATAATGGAAGGCCTAGCCTACGATGGCCTATGGCTTGACTATTTTATTTTATACGGCACGCTTATGGATTTATAAAATACCGGTTGGCCAGGGCTAACCGAGTGACTAGATTAAGCATATTATGTTTGTATCTCAGTGTAGGCATTTAGTTTCAATCAATTTAAGTCAGTAGGCCCTACTTCTATGACTATGAGTGGTGAAGCCTACTGGCAGCAGTAGACCCTAGGTAAACTGCATGGACTTTGTTTATTTCTAACAAGGTCTAATAATTGTTTAATTTTATGAACAATTTTACATTCAGCCATATATTTTAGTGAATATCAATGATTGGTTGTAGTAGGTATGGTAAAGGCCTAGATATAATAGCATGATAATTTAGTTGCATCATAGAGATTAATAGGTTGGTAGGCCAACTAATCTCTATGGTAAAATAAAGATGCATAATATTAAGATTCCCTCTAAATGTGGACAAGTAGTAACAAAATATTTTAACGGAAGTGAAGAGGTTCATTGGACAGCCTCTGGGAGAGGACTACTGAATCTGGGAGCTGGAGAGTTCCAGCCACTTATCATGTCATCCTGATCCAGAAAAATATTGTTCCTACATGACATATTATAAGTATTATATAGGCAGGAACCGGTATGTCTAAAATATTTGCTTAAAATTGAATAATTAGATTGGTAAGTAATAGTTTTATACTAGTATCTATGGTCAACATGTTAAGATAAGCACATTTGTAGAGTCTAACCATGGTTGCCAAAAAATAACTACTAAACAAACCAACATGACTAGGCAAACAACAAAATGAAACCAACTTCCAATTCAATTCCCCACACTAATATTTTACAGTTGTACCATTCTGTGACAAAGACAGACTAAAAAAAGCAATTAATTGCTTCCAGTAAAATCATTGTCAACTATTTTAAAGTAAGTGGATATATTAGGGCTAGTAAGCACTGTATGCTAACTACCGATATAAATATATAAATATATATAATTTGTATAAAATTTGTATTAAAATAGTAAAATAAATTGTTTCCGCTTTTAAGCGTCTTTGTATTTTTGAAACACTACTCATCTCATAACTGTCATAAATACTTCAATGGGTTATTTTGAGTAGACTAGGGTCACAATGTCTAATAGTAATTTCCTTTAACAAGAAAGTACCAAGTACATACCGGTAGTACCGTCCTATGATATCCACCAAAACAAAAATTTGGTTAAAAAAGATTGAATTTTTTAATTAAATTGGTGATGTGTTTGTCTACAGGTTTGGACAACAGCAAGCATAAAATTCATCAATTAGTATGCATACCTACATGTTTTTATGCAATTCCATCAATTTTAGTTTTTACGCCTACCTACCTTCTTTGACAGAATTTGGAAAAGGATCATTGAAAAAAATAGTTTATAAATGGGTATATGTTTTTTTATATTATAAGAAATGTTCCTGATGGTATCTAGTTGAGGCCCTAGAGAGTGAGGCCCTGTGTGTACAAATAATTTCACCATATAGGCCTACCAATTTATTTTTTGAAATTTAAATTACCTATTTTATTGTTTGCTCCAGAAAATTTGAAATTTATTTTCAAAAGGTATATGAAAATTAAAAATTAAAAAGTTTGCTATTCAATATCAATGGGCCCCACTTACAAACACATTTAAAATTTTTCTTTAAAATTTTTTAATAAAATATCAGCACGATTATAAGAATAATTTTGAATAATAACTTAAAAATAAATTTTAAAACAAATAAAAAATTTTATGAATAAAAATGATATAAACCTAATCCTTATTTAAGACAATACGGGGCCTACGTAGTTTTGCTCCCGTTTTGAGTAATTATTATGATTATAATTTTTTAAAAATTTATTTTAATTGAAAAAATATTTTTTTGAAAGTTAAAACCCAGTTTTACAATACATGCTCCCCTGTAGTTAACATTATTTAAAAATTGGGGTAGTACCTTTTTTAAAATGGGGTTCAGTTTGTGTAACCCCTATCCAATAAAATTTTACATAATGCCATAAAAAAGGGATATTGATTTAAACATTTGATTTTCGTTTCACTCATGAACATAAAAGTGTTCAAAAATTATCTTTAAATGGGGTTCTGTTTTTTGGTGAAAGGTGTAGAACTATTGGTAAAAAATGCTGGTTAGTCACTGGCTATGCTGTTTTCCCTCTAAAAAAATTTTAAAATACAACTTTTTAGGGGGGGGGGGGGTTTTTAAAAGACAGTGGTTTTTGGGAAACCAAAACATACATGTGGAAAAATTATTTAAATGAAATTTAAATCTTTAAATTTATAGAATAAGACGGGTGTCATACCCCAAAGGGCAGAAAAAAACCTTTTTTTTTTTAAATATTTTTTTTTTTTTTTTATACTATTAATATCTCAATCTACCACATGAAAAATCATTATTGGTACTCCTATTTGTGCTGGCCATTTACTAGTCACAGAATTGTTGGGGGTTTATACAGGAAAAGTGGTTTGTAGAAGGGACTTTTTGGGGGTTAATAGGATCAAAAATTTTAAAAATATAATTTTGGTTTGGGGGGTTAAAAAAGTACCAAAAAGGTTAAACCCGACCAAAACACAATACAGGGGTCATGAAAAAATTTTTTTTTTATAAGGTTCCTTGAAGGGGAAATTTGAAATTCTTTAACTGTACATTTTTTTAAAGTGCGGGCGCTTTTATTTTTAGCCATCACGTGAGTGTTTTTCCCATTTTTTTAGATGGAATCTGAGTTTTAAAAAAATTTAGTATTTTTTAAAAAATGAACATTTTTGTTTTCCATTGATTCACATTTTTTTGAGGTTTTTACTTCTTTGGGGCCAAAGATATGGCTTCACCATACTTGAAATGTTTTTTTTTGTTACATAAAAAAGTCCCTTTGGGCCCGGATTTTTTCCCGGATTGGTTTTACTTAGTATGGCTGGAAAAGTATTTGGCTGTGTTTTATGTGGGAAAAAGATGAAAGGATTATATTTTTAAACCCGCATGGCATATTAAAAATTTTGTCCCAAACCTGAAAAGCCCCCCTGTTTTTAAGTGTATACGGAATTTAAAAAACTTACGTTTACAAATGGCTTTTGGACATTTACTGTTGGGCCAAACCTTTAAAAACGCCAACTGGTTTTTTTAACCCCGAAACAAATGTAACCCTTTTTAAAACCTCAAATATTTCCACAACGTCCGAGTCTTCCCGTGAAATTAATTCTTCGGAAAGTTTTTAATTTAGGGGTTTTTTTTTAAACCCCGGGGGGCTTAAATAATTCTCAAAATAAAAAGCCCCGGGGAATTTTCAAATAATTTCATTGACAGACGAAACTTAGGATCTGTGCTGCCCAGTAAGCAACCAAAAAAGTAGAATCTTTAATCAAACGACACAAAGGGTGACCTTTTAAAGACTCCCCCTACCCTAAAGCGGCAAGAATACAAAAGAGTGGGGACCACATTACCAAGCCTTTACCCTGAAAAACCCAAAAGGGGGCCTGATAACTGCTAAGTATCAAACAAGTTGAAGATCTAATGATACTTTAAAAAACGACACTAATACGCAGGGAGAGACAAACATCTGTAAATCAACAAAGTGAAGAAAAAGTAAAACCCCCATGCTGAGTTTTGATAAATGGTTTTACAAATTTTGAAAGAGAATATCACCCAAGGGGAGGGGTTGGAGGTATGTGTCTAGAGTTTTTTTAAATTTTTTGTCTAATTTCTTTAAGTTACTTCCTGGGCCCAAAAAACCCTGCCAAAAGCGATTTAAACACTAGGGAAAAAAAGGCAAATATAAATCCGATCAGAGACTTATAAATTTATTCAACTTAAAACCCCGAAAAAATATCTAGACGAGAAAAGACAAGCGTAGGGAAAAAAACCCCCTAAACAAAAGGCCTTACTATTTTAAACCAACGGGCGTAAAGCATTTAAAATGATTATCAAAAAATGAAAGAAACCAAGATGCAAAATTGGGTATTTTCAACTTTACACGGTGCTTTTAGGGATAGATATTCGGTACCTAACGATAGAAAACGCGAAAATTACCCGAAAAAGACTACAGATGAAGAGCAGCACTTCAACAATAGCCTTTTCTCTAGTATTATAACACCTAAAAGAAGTAAGTGACGCTACAAAATCCATGCGAATTGATACAGCTCCAGGACCCGACAAGGTTATCATGCGGATTGTTAAATCGGAGCGAGTGATAAAAATACTTGCACGCATCGGTTCGATAATGCTAGAGAACGGATGGGTTCCCGCTTGTTTCAAACTTGCTCGAACAATTCTCATATACAAGGGTGGTGATGTTAATAGTCCTTCAAATTGGAGACCAATTACTATTTGCTCCGTTTTACGTAGAGTTATTGAAAGGGTGATTGATAAACGAGTAAAGATCTACATAGAATTTAATCAGCACCAACGTGGTTTTACCCGCTCTCCTGGAACCTACATTAACACGTCAATTGTAAACGGTGTTCTTAGTCGTGCAAAACGTTTAAAAGAAAATGTTACGCTTATATTCCTTGATATAACAAAGGCCTTCGATAATATTGGACACAGTCATTTAGAATCGACTATTCATTCTTCTCCAATACCTGAGAAGTTGAAAGCTCTGCTCATTGAATTTCAAAAAGGCAATTTAACACAAATAGAAGCCAACAATGAAAAGACTAAGAGTATCTTATTAAATCGAGGAGTAATGCAAGGTGCACCATTGTCTCCTACCATATACAATCTTGCACAGATCATATCCTGGATGAACTGTCTGAACCAGATGTGACAAACACGTATGGGATTCGTCTAGTTGACGAATTAGATTGTCTTTCAATTATGGGGTTTGCTGACGACCTAGTGTTAATAGCCAAGGATGAAGACTCAGTTTGGTTTTGGTTTATTTGGATTAAGGACGCGTCAACCGTTAGGTTATAATGCACACACTCTAGCCTAAGGGGGGGGGGGGGGGGAGGAGGGGCCCATGCTGGTCAGAACCAGCCACGGGTAAGGGGAGGAAGGGGGGTTTCTCACGTCGCGGTCGTCATCGTCTTTATCATCGTTCGTTGTGTCATTGTCATCGTCGCCGGGGGGTCGTCAAGGGAAGGGGGCAAGGTCCCCGACGACGATTGCCAGAGCTCGCCTCTAGTTTCGGGGAGTAAGATATTCCGCTCTTTCTAGCTGATGTTTGCGAGGTGGACTTTTTCTCTTGAATCGCCTTTTACGATTAGCAGAGCCATGCTCTGGGCCAATTCTACCCCGGGCCCAGACGGGGTGATGAAAACTCAGCTAAAATCCTTTATCAAATGGTATGCACAAGAACTACTGAATTAGGGCTGGAACTCAACCATAGCAAATCTTTTGCGATAACCATAAATAAAGGAAAACTTATAGAAACACCTATTTCAATAGACAACCAGACCATCATTCGTTCAATAAGTGCTGATGAAACTGTCAAGTATCTCGGTGTTAATTTTCGAGATGCTATGATATTTGATATAGTGAGAGCTGTTAGCGGAAAAATATTTGCAAATCCGGATACCAGCGCCAAATTTTGCATGGGGGTAGATAAAAATATCAGAATTAAAAAATCCGCCGGGAGGCAAGCGATATCTCACCCCAACACCCCCTAAATCATCCCCTAAATTAGAATAATTCATAGCTCTAACCCAAAAATAATTTTTTATTCAAATTAGTTATTAAAATTGTGTTTTAATGTGTTTTAACCCAATTGGCCTATTCTCATTTCCTAAACCACATTTTTTCAACCCCAACCCTAATTGTTTATAGTATTTTTACCTTGATTTCCAGCATTTACCAGTGAGGCACCTAGGGAGTTATCAGCATGAAATTTGGCATGATGGTTCATAATAACCTGAAAAATAATAATCCACCGGGAGGCAAGCGATATTCCACCCCTTTTGTTCTCTACCTCCCTTAACTTTGGGAAAAAACGTAAGGTAATATTTAATACATTTTGAATATTTCAATTGCTGATTAAAATTATGAGTCGTTGTGTTATAGTCCAGTCAACAAATCATTCATACAAAACAAACAATTTTTTCACCCCCAACCCTAATAATCATACTTTTAGTGACAGACACTGTTATAGTAGGTTAGCAGCATGAATTTTGTCATGGTGGTAGATAAAAATATAAGAATTACTGTTCCGTTGGGAGGCAGACGATATTTCACCCCTAGTGCCCTCTATCATCCCTTATAATTGGAATTGGTACTAGGTCGTCTTCAATACATTGAAATTATTAAAATTTTCCAATAATATTACGCTCAAGCATGTTTCCATCCAATCAACCTTATCTCTCGTGTTTTTTCTACCCCCACCCCTTATAGTGATTTTTTTTATCAACACTTATTAGCATGAAATTTGGCATGGTGGTTGATAAAAATATAAGAATTACTATTCCGTTGGGAGGCAAACGATATTTTACCCCTAGTGCCCTCTATCATCCCTTAAAATTGGATTTGGTACTAGGTCGTATAAATTGTAATTATTAAAATTATCCAATAATATTATGCTCAAGCATGTTTCCATTCAATCAACCTAATTTTACCCCCACCCCTAATAGTGATTTTTTTCATCAACACTTATTAGCATGAAATTTGGCATGGTGGTAGATAAAAATATAAGAATTACTATTCCGTTGGGAGGCAAACGATATTATCACCCTAGTGCCCTCTATCATCCCTTAAAATTGGATTTGGTACTAGGTCGTATTCTATAAATTGTAATTATTAAAATTATCCAATAATATTATGCTCAAGCATGTTTCCATTCAATCAACCTAATTTCTGTGTTTTTTCTACCCCCACCCCTAATAGTGATTTTTTTCATCAACACTTATTAGCATGAAATTTGGCATGGTGGTAGATAAAAATATAAGAATTACTATTCCGTTGGGAAGTGAACGATATTTCACCCCAAGTACATCCCTTAAAATTGGAAAGAGTGTTGAATGATTCACTTTTTTTCATGGGTGGTTATCTGGAAGAATGCCCCCCAACCCCCCATAGCTGCTTCTTTTCTCAATGCAGTTTCTAAACAAATGACGGTTTGTTTGTCTGATAACAATGTGATATCACAGCCCCCTAAATCGTTACAAATTGTATCAAGATACCGCCTTCAATACCAACGCATGTAACATGTTTAGTATTGTTTTTCTTAAAAAAAACAAAACTATTGAATTTTAATTAGATTTTTAATTGAATACTTTCTTCCAGATAACCACAAATGAAAAAAAAAGAATCATTGAACACTCTTTCCAATTTTAAGGGATGTACTTGGGGTGAAATATCGTTTTCTTCCCAACACCCACGGGAGTGTTTCCCGATCAACCAAATCGAGAAGTAATTCTTATATTTTTATCTACCACCATGCCAAATTTCATGCTAATAAATGTTGATGAAAAACACTATTAGAGGTGGGGGTTAAAAAAATCACGAGAAATTATGTTGATTGGATGGAAACATGCTTGAGCATAATATTATTGGATAATTTTAATAATTACAATTTATAGAATACGACCTAGTACCAATTCCAATTTTAAGGGATGATAGAGGGCACTAGAAGTTAAATATCGTTTGCCTCCCAACGGAATAGTAATTCTTATATTTTTATCTACCACCATGCCAAATTTCATGCTGGTAAGTGTTGATAAAAAAATCATTATTAGGGGTGGGGTAAAAAAAATCACCAGAATTTAAGTTGATTGGATGGAAACATGCTTGAGCATAATATTATTGGATAATTTTGATAATTACAATTTATAGAATACGACCTAGTACCAAATCCAATTTTAAGGGATGAACGAGGGCACTAGGGGTAAAATATCTTTTGCCTCCCAACGTAATATTAATTCTTATATTTTTATCTACCACCATGCCAAATTTCATGCTAATAAGTGTCGATGAAAAAATCACTATTAGGGGTGGGGGTAAAAAAAACACGAGAAATTAGGTTGATTGGATGGAAACATGCTTAAGCATAATATTATTGGATAATTTTGATAATTACAATGTATTGAATACAACCTAGTACCAATTCCAATTATAAGGGATGATAGAGAGCACTAGGGATGAAATATTGTTTGCCTCCCAACAGGATAGTAATTCTTATATTTTTATCTACCACCATGCCAAATTTCATGTTGGTAACTTACTTAACAGTGTTTGTCACTAGAAGTATGATTATTAGGGTTGGGGGTGAAAACATTGTTTTTTTTGTATGAATGATTTGTTGACTGGACTATAACACATCGACTCATAATTTTAATCAGCAATTGAAATATTCAAAATGTATTAAATACTACCTTACGTTTTTCCCAAAGTTAAGGGTGGTAGAGAACAAAAGGGGTGGAATATCGCTTGCCTCCCGGCGGATTATTATTTTTCAGGTTATTATGAACCATCATGTCAAATTTCATGCTGATAACTCCCTAGGTGCCTCACTGGTAAATGCTGGAAATCAAGGTAAAAATATTATAAACAATTAGGGATGGGGGTTGAAAAAATGTGGTTTTGTAAATGAGAATAGGCCGATTGGGTTAAAACACATAAGAACATAATTTTAAGACCTAATTTGAATAAAAATTCTTTTTTAGGTTAGAGCTATGAATTATTCTAATTTTAGGGGATGATTTAGGGGGTGTTGGGGGTGAGATATCGCTTGCCTCCCGGCGGATTTTTAATTCTGATATTTTTATCTACCCCATGCAAAATTTCACGCTGGTATCCGGATTTGCAATATTCAAGTGTTCCTTCCCCTTTACAGCTCTCACTAATAGCAAGAAATTGATACAAGATATGAACGCGAAGTTGAAGAATTTGAGCACATCTCCATTATTAATGCCTGACCAAAAACTTAACTTACTTAATCAGTACATATGGCCAACTTTAGTGTACCCTCTGCAGAATGCACCTTTGACTAACCTACATTTAAAGTTTCTGGATGACTTGGACAAACTTATCAAAAGTACAATCAAAGAAATCATCTCACTACCATTTGATTCCCCAGATGCTATGTTGTATTCATCCTGGAAGTACAAAGGTCTTAACATATTTCGGGCTAAATGGGAAGCATATATACAGAAAATCAATATTTGTAATACCCTTGAAAAAGCAAACAACCCATACGTGTTAAGAACCAGAGACTTAATCAATGAAAAGAGAATATGTTGTGAAAAACTAGGGATTGATGTCCAGGACTCAGCTGTAAAACGGGATGGTAACTCTGGAAGGAAGAATGCTGGATCAGTAGCCAAAAAAATTCGAGAGTCTCTTAGGTTAAAAGAATATAATAAGTGGTGTGATCTACCTCAAAAAGGTAAAGGAGTTGTGTTATACCAAGAATATACCCCAGTGAACAAATGGGTATCAAAGAAAACTGGACTTTCAAGTTCCGAATGGCGAGACGCACTAAAAATGACATGTAATGTGGCTCCAGTTCGAGTTCTCCATGGCAGAAGCATGAACGGTAACCGTTGTCGTCGTTGCGATAGCGAGATAGAAACCCTTCCTCACGTTCTTGGCTTCTGCAAACATGGAGAGTTACTTAGGAACAGTCGTCATAACCATGTCCGGTCTCTAATCGCCAATAAATTTCGGAAACTAGGCTGGGAAGTAGCTGAAGAAGTGAACGGCTTGTCTGCACTTGGAAGTATTCGGCGGATCGACATCATTGCAGTTAATTCAACTACAAGGGAAGGTTTCATACTTGACCCGACGATACGCTTTGAACGCAGTGGAGATCAAGCTGAACAAGTCAACACTGAAAAACAGGACATATACCGACCAACAATACCATACTTTGCAGACAAATACCATGCAAACCCAATACATGTCATCGGATTGTTTGTTGGTGCAAGGGGGACAATCCCAAAGTTTTTTGTTGATTTTTGCAACACTTTTTAGTTAGGCAAAACACTGATACAAGACGTATCGATGGTGGCATTGAAAGGTTCCATTTCCATTCTTAGGAATCACCTTTATGGCCTAAACATGTAATTTTTAATTGTATTATTATGACTAATTTCTTGAATTTGTATTTAAATTTTAAACCTTTTTTAATTGTTATTAATCAATGAATGTTATTTTTATTCTGTGTCCTTGTGGCAATTGTATTTGTACAACAGAGTTTTGTTTTGTTAAAAAAATAAAAGTTCTCTCTCTCTAATGTAGATAATACTATCTAATTCCCATTCCCATGTCAAGAGAAAATGTGAGAAAAAACTGATCATATCTTTGGTACAATGACATTTTTAAAAATTTTAATATTTTAAAGTTATTTAATTTTGTCAATCTCTGCTTACCTCCCTCCCCCAAATTAATAAAGGGAGAGGAGTATTGCAAAAAATGGCAAAATAAATTAAACAATAAATAGAAATATTTGTTTACTCCTCATTATTGTATTAGTATAATTATTAGAAAGTAATATTTTGTCAATTTCGTTGATGTGCCCCCCCCCCCCACACCCGCACCCTACACGTACACAATTAGGTGTAATGGTGGTGGTTGGGGGGGGGGGGGGGGAAGTGATTGTGGAAATTACAGTCGGTTGATTGGACTAAAATGTGGTTCAAAAATAACTGAAATTTTAAATTTGAATAATCATAAAATTTATAGAGAATTTTAGTCTCACCACATTCCTATTTTAAGGGTGGTTAAGGTATTATTTTATTAGGGATGACATACCGCTTGCCTACTCGAAGGTATTCAACTATCATTATTATTTCCCATCATGTTAAATTTTATGCATGGTGCAATGCAATATTTTATAGTATTAGTGTGGACTGTTAGGTACCTTTTTCTTTTGTTTGAAAAATGTAACATTGTTCGCTTTTTAATGACTATCTTTAAATAAACTGATTATTGGCTATTAACTATTTGCCCCAGGGCTGTCGAAAGTATGAGAAAATTCTGAACAGGACTTTTTCCTTTCTTTCATAAAAACATCATTCCTAAGGAATTTGATAGTAACTTTGGTGCGTGGGCAGTCAAGGGTGATTGAAATTTCCAATATTTTAGGATTGGAAATATTTAAACTAGTACAAGCTGAATTTTCCACTCTTTCACAAAAACACATTTTTTTAATTGGCCAGTAATGTTGATCCCAAGGGCTAACCAAAGTGGGAAAAGTAAAAATTTACAGATATAAGAGAATAATGGTGTAAGTTGAACTAGACTAATCTAGAAATATTATGCTCTTTCACAAAAACATCATATACATCATATTTAAACGATCGGACGGTAATTATGGGCCCCCCAGAGTTATCCAAAGTCAGATAAGTTTTCTTTCCCACTTTAGATCGCCCTGGGGCCCAAAGTAACCGTCTGAGTTTTTTTAAATTGTGTTTTGACGAAAGAGTGGAAAATTTCCTATTATTGAAGTCCTAATTGCACCATTATTCAGGCAATCTGTATATTTTGACTTTCCGCACTTTGGTCACCCCTGTGACCCAAAATTACTGCCGATTTTTTAAAATTGTGTTTTTGTGTAAGAGTAGGCTACAAAATTTCCAATTTTCCTAGTCCCGTTTTACAGCTTTCTTCAGCTTCTTCTAAACTTTTTGATTTTTTTTTAAACTTTGGGCAGCCCTGCCGCTCAAAGTAACCATTAATTATTTTTAGAATGTTCTTTAAATAAAAGAGCGGAAAATTTCCGATTTTTGTACCTAAGGTAAAATAGTATCTCATTTTGCACTATTCTTCTGCTAAATAAACCCGACTACAGTAGAAAATTCAAATTTCGTGCGCTTTTTATAACCTACTCCTTATTGGTCTATAATGTCTATATTGATGACGTCATCTATGACGTAATGCTACTTTGTCTTAATATTTAGGACACGTCTGAGATTTTCTTAGGCACCTTTGGGAATAGGGCGTGACTTAGCTAGGACGTCTTAGGAACGTCTTAGTTAAGATGTCCTAGTGGTGTCTTAGTTAGGACACGTCTTAGTTAGGCGTTTTTGGAAATCCAGGCCCTGTTTTGTATGAAATTAAATGGGATTTTTTTTGCCATTGCATCATTTATATCTCCAACCAATTTGGAGATATTTGATAACCAAACTTTTTGGCCACCATTTTCCAATATGGCAGCCGGAGCTCCAGTCCGATTGTAGGGGATATTAGTATGTTGATAAGTCTAACATAAGGAAGGTCCCTGCAAACATTCAGCGACATCGCAATTTTTTCCATCAAGAATTCTTATTCGACAGGATTACAACCCTTAGCGTTCGCTTTTTGTCTGAGAAGTTATAAGATTATTGTATCTCTGGTTGGCCACTACGTCGCCGCCTACCTGGTTGGCTCAGTTAGATGTAGCCTAGGATGAGCGAGAAACGAGAGGAAGGGATGGAGAAGACGTTTACCTTCCAAGAGAGTCAGGGCCGTGGGGGGGCCGGGCGTTCCCAGGGTGAACCATTCGGTCTAGCCTTCGTTTGGGTTGACCGGACCCTTAGACCGACTGTTCTTGCCAGGGTTTGGTCTGAGAAGGATGCCTCTATATACAACGTCGTGAGAATTTAGGACGCTTCAACTGTTAAGTCATATTGCGCCGCCTGTGATATTAAAAGATTATATAATGACTTAATGGCGTGTTTGATGATTATGTTGTTAAGTGTGTATATAAGAAAAGAAAACGATGGTGATGATAGTTACATCCAAACAAAATTCATCTAGAATAAGCGCGCGACAACTTTTAGGTGCAACTCTAGCCTAGGGATATGGGGTGGGGGCCCATGCTGTTCAGAACCAGCCACGGGAAGGAGGATGAAAGGGTTTCTCACGTTGCAGTCGTCACCGTCTGTCATCGTTTGTGGTGTCATTATCGTCGCCGTCGTGGAGGTTTACAAGGGAGGGGGGAGGGGTCCCCGACGACGATTGCTATACCTCGCCTTTATTTTCGGGAAGTAATAATTTACCACCTTTCTTACTAGCTGATAATTATTGCGAGTCGGAATTTATATTTAAAATCACTTCCTACGGTTAGCAGAGCCATGCTCTGGGCCAAAATATACCCAAGGCCCAGGTGGAGAGCTGACTAGTTATGACTTTACAAATTAACAAAATAAATATTAGATCCTCCCTGACCCGAGAAAATCGAAAGTTGGTTATTTTCGAGCTAGGTCCTATCGGCAAAATGAACATAGCAAAAAAGAAGGAATAACGATGTTCGATTTTGCACAGTGTTACTATAAACACAACCGAGTATTTGCGTTGATTGGAGACTCAATGTCAGAAGGCTGGTGAAGAAAGCCAACGACGACGTGAGAAACTAGGGCGCTTTAACCGGTTATGTCATGTTGCGTAACCTGTGATATTGAAAGTTGATGACTATATTGTTTTCTAAGTGTACATGTATATGAAAATAAAATAATGGTGATATTGATAGCAATAAAATAGTCATTTATTTAAATGGATACTAAAAAATTAAAGACATGTTTTTGATCTGAACTAAATTTAATAAAATAAATTACTTTAAATGAATGAACATCTATTGACATAAATAAAAAAAATTATAATGAGGTGAAAATAGCAAAACGAAAGTTAATTATATGAATGGAAGTAAAGAAATAAAATAATGATGTGAATTAAGTTTGTTAAATAAATAACTTTAAATTGAGAAATTTAAGAAGTTTGTCGCGGTTATTATATGATAGAAGTTTTTTTATAATGATTGGAGAGATCAAATTGTGTGCGCAAGGCATCATAATTTGTACATTCAGCTAGCATGTGAAGTACGGTTAAAGGTGACTATCACATTCGTCTCATCTGGGAACAACCTTTTCTCTGGTTAAGAGATTTACGTGAGCAAGACGTGGGGTGGCCGTCTATTTTATTTATTTATTTAATTTAACGTCTATCCTATTCCCGTTTTTAAAAACTGATTACAAGGAGGACAACTTAATAAATCTAATTAGATAGATGGGAGACACAACAATGAACTACATTTAAGTAAATATTTGAAATAGTAATATTACATTTACAACAACGCATTAAATACTCAACAATTTTGATAACAAATAAAAGGGGTATTAAACGCAATTTATGAATGAATCGAATCTAAAAGAAGGGTGAAAGGGAAAGAAAGAAAAAAAAAAAAGAAAAGAAAAAAAAGAAAACGGAAAGAAAAAAGAAAAAAAGGAAAGAAAAAAAAAAAAAAAAAAAAAAGAAAAAAAAGAAAAAAGAAAAAAAACAATAAAAAAGAAAACGAAAAGGAAAAACTGATTTATCAGACGATCTTAATCAAACGAATATGAGGTTTGCCAAAAATCAGGAAAAGCAAATCAGGGAGTAATCAATCTTTCCTGGAAGAAACCACCGAACGCGAATCTTCATTCTTTTGTTCAACCATTTTTCTTGTGTTCAAATCTTGGTAAAATTTTGTACAAAAGATCTTGACTCTAATATATAATTATATCAGATATATAATTATTTAAAATTGTTCAAGTCAAAAAATGATCACAGCAATGATACAGGACACCTAAATCAAGTTGCAGTTCCACCCGTGGGCGGCAACCAGACAATCTAGGCAGAAAAATATCAATTGAAAATACATTGAATACATCAAAATCAAGCAATAATGAACAAAAAAAGAGAACAGAAAAATCATAAATAAGAACATATGAAGATAAATTGACATTACTAAACACAGAGACAATGACTTACAATAAATAGTAAAAATCAATTCTTCTTTGTTCTTCGATTTTATTATCATTGCTTCATTTTACTTTTAAATTGTACTATTCCTAGCTCAGTAAACTGGCTTCTAATATCATAAGAAAATTTAATTCCAAAAGGATTCTCCTCTGTACAAAATGACTTTCTTAATGATTCGAAATTAATTTAGGAACTTTCAAAGAGTTCATTAGAATAGAATTTTCTATCACGATCAACAAATTGAAAAAAATTGGGTAAAAATACCTGAATACATACCTTTCAATACTTTGTATGTATTTACCAGTACGCTATATTTTATTCTTTCCTCAATCGTGAAACAATCAATTGTAAATCTTGGCTCATAGGAATTGATCAAACAGATGGTCAATTCTCTTCTGTAGTACAACATATTCGGTAGAAGGTCTTACTGCCCAAACCACTAAACAATAATCAATAATAGAGTGAATATAAGAAACTACAAGTAAACCCCAACTTCTCTCTGTTACAAACCTCTTCATTCTACTTATAATTCCTATTGCTGATGATACTTTATTACATACATATTCATAATGTTTCTTAAAATTTAAATTACAATCTAAGAAAACTCCAAAATATTTATATTCATAAAACTCTAGAAATTAGCTTACCATTACAATCAACGTCAAATGAATACATTCATGCTTCTATTATTAGCCTTATGAAAAAATCATAAAATTTGTTTTTCTGTAATTATATCAAGG